>VXAY01006836.1:212401-225722 GCA_013399855.1 Oxyruncus cristatus | reverse complement strand
TTTTTTTTTTTTTTGTCCACAAAGATGGTAGTAATTCAAACCATCCCTGTACCTCTGTCTGCATAATACACTAAGTATCAACACCCATCACAGACTTATAGATGGTTCACATAGTAAAATTCATGGAAATCTGGAAGCATAAGTCACAGAAAAAAATGGTTTTGAGGAAACATCAGAGGGCCAGATTTTATTCACATGCCTTGAACACTCAATGTAGTGCTTCTTTAAATGTTAAAGGACAGATAGTGTTGCTCTGGAAATATGATATCATCTTTTTTTGGTATTCTGTGAAAAGGAAGAAAACAAACTGCGTTTGGAACATAAGTTCCTACTATCCAGACTAATTCATTCCTGTAGAATGCCAGTATAATTTTCGTATTATTTCTCAAAAACAGAAATGTTAAATTTAGCCGTCTCACAAGCCCTTCATGACAATACTTCATCCCAAATCCAGCTTTGATGAGGACCAAAATAACATAACTTATATGACTTTAGACAGAAGGAAATTAAATATTTCACTTAAGTGAAAACTTAAGAACTACTTAAGAGTAGTTATGTGGTGATATTCCACATTTCCAGAGGTTTTTATTTTCAGCAGAGCATTGCACAATGTTTAAGGAATGAGATACAAGCTTTCTTCCAATCACCAGTTTATCCAGAATTATTCTGTCCCTAAACTTCCCCATGGAAACAAACCCAAATCCTTGTCTCGTTGTTCCTGCTGTCTGAAAACCAATGCATACACAGATACTGCAAAACCAATCAAACGCTAACCTTAATTGCTGTGAAGGTCTGCAAAATCACTTGGATAACGCTACCTCCTGTTTATAGGCTCTCTTTCGTGCATTAATGCCTCTTGTTCTATTTTCCCATTCACAAAAGTTTTTTGATGTTGGTTTTTTTGGTTTTGTTATTTTGCTTGTCTGTTTGGTTTTTTTCAATTTAAATTTGTCATTAAAGAGGCCAACAGTTTTACTGAGAAGCTTTCTTACGGTTTTATCCAATCCCCAGCCCCAAAATAACAGGAGAAGAATTTACACTAAGGAAAAAAATGTTCTATAAATAAAATGTCAGCAGAAGCATAGTGAGAAGACAGAAGAATTAAGCTGAAATATTGGGAAATTGGGGTTTATTCTTGTCACAATTTTATGCTAAAATTTATATATTAAGACAATTCTGTGGAGGTATAAAATTCCCAAGAAGCTGACTTAACTTTCACTAGCAATACAGTCTGTGGTAAGACAAGAAAAAGAATGATAGTTACCTGCCAAAATCCATATAGACAAAGACCAGAGCTTTCTATATTCTGGAAACAGTAAATATTAAGAATGCTTACCTTTAAAATGACATAAGCCATTCAGAGTCACACTGTGATTACTATCTATGAGAGTATGAGAAAACAGGTTAAACAGATCCTGTATTAGATCAATTTATGTAATTGGGGGAAAAAAACAATGAGGTGACTTCCTAGGTTCACATGCTTCTAGTCTGCTTTGTAATAGAAGCAGCAACCTTTGAAGGGACCTAAAGCTTTAGGATAGTTGCTTTAAGTACAATATGATGCTTTTCTACAGAACAGTTGAGTAGAAAGGACGATAGGCAGCTGTAATGCAGGGGATGACAGCAAAGCAGGTGAGAACCATGTTAAATTTATATACAAGGGATAAACAGACATCAACCAATTTTGCTTCCAACACTTCAGGGGTGGGACAAATACAGCATAGAGAAGTTCTTATATCCTGAGTCCGTGACTGAGGATATTCAATAGATTTGTGCAATTGGAAAGGAGCTTTGAAGCTATCTCTTAAGAATCTGTAGTGTGAGATCTTGGTAAGTGGTGGTCTTGTGAAAAAATATTGCTCACCTAGGGCTAATTATTTGGTTTATTATTTATCAGAGGTCTGTTTGAGCTCACTTCAGTGTATTGTAGTCGTTCAGCTCCACCTATACAGGTGTCCTTGGAGGGTCTACATTTTGCTCTAGGTGGATGCTATTTTAAAAGTAATAGGGGAAAATTGAACATGTATTTCCAGATACAAATAGCATTTCTTTAATAACTTTTAGCCTTTGTTTTAGCTTATGATGGCATGTGATTGCTAGGGGTGTACTATCAGTGACACATTTTGATTTTTGTACTAAGTTTTCATATATTTCTTTCAGAAGTCATTCAAAGATGCAGTCTGGAAAACAGTTTGGTGGTGAAGTTGTCTTTTACCTGGATGAACTGGGTATATCAAGCAAATCTTTAATGCCCTGGTTGTATATCACAACGGTTTTTATGGGTTTTTTTCCAGGTGTTTACTGGTTTTTCTGGTCTATGAAATATGCAGCAGTTTGTAGGAGCAGGTTGTAGTTTATCATCTCATGATGCCTCTGGTGTCTGAATTAATAGCAAGGAAGCTGTGGTGGGAGTTGATGCAGGAGCACGTCAGAACTGGATGATGGAGAGATGGTAGATATGGAATTTGTGATAAAAATTGCTAAGTCAAGGTTAACACAGATGTTACAGTTGTCATCTAAGGATGTAAGTTATTTAGATTCAGTTCCTTAAAAATATTAATGACATTGAAGGCATATTATGAACTACTTATGTGCACTATCTTGACAGTAGTAGTTTCAAAAGAGTGAACTCTGTTGAAACTGTTGTTTATTAAAGGTACATTTTCTTGTGCATAAGAACTTAGCACATGTGGAATAATGTCTCACTGTTTAAACTGGAATTCCAAGTGCTGGTTCTTAGTTGTTGATGTGTTACACATGGGATGTACCAAATTAGTAATCACACTAGTGCTTCTGCCACTCAAGCAAATGGGACATTCTACCCCTCATGCAATAAAATTGTATTTCAACTTTTTATGAATTTCCAGTTCTTCATTTGATACAGTTCTGACATGGGAATCTTTCAAGGTATCATAACTGTGAATCCAATGTGGAAATTGTTTGCTGCTTTTTCAAAATGTAAATAATTTTGCCAAAACCAGAATCATGAATTATCTTCCCAACGTTAAGGATATGCTTTAGCATTCAGATCTGAGAATTTCCAATTCAAAAGCTTTAAATATCACTGGCATTCACTGTACTTTGCTGAATGATCTCATTGAACAAAGCATTTCAGAGAACATTAAAAAATTGTTCTACTGAGAACCTACACTGTTCCTGTTAAAGTGAATACCAATATCTCAGAGTTTAGAAATCTCACAGTTGCAGCCATATTAAAGACAACTACAGACTTCATTTCTCTCCTTAAATTAGTGAGTTCTATATCTGCTGGTTCTGTGGCCTGTACTCTTCACACATTTAGAGAACAAAGGTAATGAAATAGGGTAGCCCTGGTACAATTATGAAAAATATTAGGAAAACAGAAAATGCACTGTATTTATTTATATATATCTCAGTGAGAGAGCAAAAGTGGGAACGTATTTTTAGAAAGCCAACAGAGGGTAGTTGGCAAAGCAGTTGCATGGATATATAACTATTAATTAGAGTAAGAAAGGATGTCAAAAACACTATTAGTACTAGTAGTTTTGTAACTGACCATCAATAGAAAAATCTTTCACCTCCAGGTTGAAAGGGTCAAAGTAAATCTACATCTCAGGCTGCAATAAACCAGTCACTTTACATCAACTAATATCTGCTCTGCATTAGGGACTGTTATACTAGTGAAGGATTTGTCCTTTGAATAAAACATTAAATCAAAGTCTTTTCTGCTCTGTAGGCATTATGGATAACATGACATGACTAATAGGAGAGTAATAATGATTAGAAATCTACAAAGACTTCTGACTTGATGTTTATCAAATGTAAATAGTGGATAATGAAAGCAGTTTATAAAGACTTCAGCATCAAAAAGTTTGATATACAAAAGGGAGGTGGGACTTCTTAAGGACAAAAATCTCATTCTATTTCAAATATAGACTCAATCTCTAGTGAAGACATGGGCTAAACCAGGAAATTTCCGAAGCAACTAAGTGGCTTTCTGTATTCACTGTGTTCTATTGACTTTCAAAATCATAATTTTGGGGATAATTTAAATATTTCTGCCTCGCAGAAGGAGGTGGAAAAAATGGTGAAAACAGGTAGATTTTAGAAACCTGAAAAGAGATTGAGTAATTTTTCATTGTTATCTAGTTCATACACAGGAGATGAATAATTTTCCTGTGTTCCTCTGTCATCTGTAATGCTCCATGTATTCATGTACATTCCAAAGCTATAGTCCATTAAGCCTAGAGTATTTTCCCAAGATTAAATTTTAAGCTTGCAAATGTAGTTATGTGTGTTGGCTATCGTGATTCTGTGAAATGCTGTGGAAATTTCAGTAAGGCTGTGAAAAGTTATAAAAATGGAGTCCACAAATAAAGTTGCCATTTATCAGCTTTTAATGGGAAACTCATTTCAATCCTAAACTCTAATTTTTAGACATGACAGAACTTGCAATGTGGCTTGAAGTCTTCTAGTTTTGCTATAAATTGTTGTCAGACGCAAAAGAAAAATTTTCCAGTATGAAAAAAAAAGTTGTTTATGTCTGTTGTATTCACACATGACATTCTAGGAAAGCTTTAACAGAACATGATAATAAATGTCATGGGGTTTTGTTTTGTCTAGTTTGGGGGTTTTTTTTTGTTTTTTTTGTTTTTTTTTTTTAAATCTCTACATAAAGATGAATACATCTTTACAACATGTTTTAGCATTTTCTTTTCAGGTATTTGTCCCTTTGTTTTTTCTTATAGCTATTTCCTTTGTGGTCTCAATGGTCTAAACTATTGTAAAGTAAAGTTTTTTCCAGAGCACATTTACTGGAACTATTTTGATCAATCAACACATTTCCACAATGGAAGAACTCTTAGAGGAGACTGGCAATGACCGACCTCAGGGCAAGCTCAGGGAAGAACATGACCCAGCAGTGACTGAGTGTTGCTGAAAGGAAAAGAAAGCTGAATTTATCTGAATACATAGAGGACCAGAGTAGCCTTTGTTTTAGATAGAAAACTACGTCAGTGGATCAGGTGACTACATCAGTTAAGTGGGTCAACTGGTTGTTTAAATAGACTTCCTTCAGTTAATCACATAAAGATATTGCCTTTCTGAATAAGCCAGACCAGGGGTTCTGGACCATCTATTCCAACCCCCTGCTACAACAGGGTCATGTAGAAGCCAGGACCACATCCAGTGACTTCCTACTATCTCCAAGGCTGGAAATTCCACCACCTCTCTGGGACACCTGTGCCAGTACTCAGTCAACTTCACAGTAAAAAAGTGTTTCCTAATGCTCAGATAGAACTTGCTGTGCTTCAGTTTATGCCCATTGCCTCTGGTCCTGTCACTGGGCACCACCAAAAAAAAGCCTGTCTTCAAGCTTTTTGAACCCTTCTTCCAAGTATTTATATACATTGATGAGATCCTTAATCAGCCTTCTCTTCTCTAAGCTAAAGAGCCCCAGTTTTCCAGTCCTTTCTTACAGGATGAAAGTCCCTTCGTCATCTGCTAATAATGCCAAGGTCACGGGTACAACCATTCACTTCACAGCTGAACTTCATGATCCTTGTGGGTCTCTTCCAACTCGGAATACTCTGTGATCCTGGATCTTCATGGGCCTTTGTATGGTCTTATCCAGTATGTCTATGCCTCTTGTACTTGGGAACCCAGAACTGGCCACAGTCCTCCAGGTAAGGCCACAGGTATGGCTGACCAGAAGAGAAGGATTACCTCCCTCTACCTACTGGCAAAACTAGTGCAGTCCACGATACCATGGACCTTCTTTGCAGCAAGAGTCCATTGCTGGCCCATATCCACGTTGATGTCCACCAGGAACCCCAGGTATTTTCTGCCAAACTTCTTCCCATCTGAGTGGCAGCCAGCACAGATTGGTGCCTGGGGTTGTTCCCTTTCTTGCATTTCTCCTTGTTGAACTTCATGTGTATCCTGTCAGCCCATCTCTCCAGCCTGTCAAGATCCTTCTGGAGTATCAACCAATCATCCTGGCACTGTGTTATCTGCAAACTTACTGAGAGTACAGTCTGCCCCATCGTACAAACCATTAATGAAGCTACTAAACAGGACTGGACCCAGTATAGACTCCTGAGGTATACCTCCAGTTTCTTCAACTGGACTAGCCTCCAACTGGACTTCTTGAAGTCTTGTACCATCCTCTGGGCCTGGTCATTCAGCCTGTTTTCAATACTTGTGTTCAAACAATGGATATATATATCAAGTACCAAAAATTTGGAGAAATATTCCTCTCTTTCCTGAAGTGTTTAAATTGGCTGGTAAACAAAAGACATTGTAATTGACAGCACCATAGAGAAAAATATATATGATTGCTGACTGCCATTGTGAATAGAGTAATTAGAAAATGAAATTAGAAAATATGGGAATGGAAATTTTCTGTTGGTGTAATATTTATGTTTATCTAGTACCATATGCAGAGACTGATAGGAAGAAATATCATATGCTTCCTCTTCTGTGTAGATAAAAGCATCTATCATAGGAAAGAAATGAACAGAACAGTGGAAAAAATAAAACTCTTTTAAAGATAGAGTCTTCTTTTTCAAGGCCTGGGTACATGGTTTGCAAACTCATTTCCACTGAATTTATTTAGTCAAGACTGAATTCAATACAAATCATTAGCAAGACAGATTTAGTAGCACTTATCCAAATACTAGTGCTAGACAACATATTCCAGGCTTTTAAACACAACAGCATGAATCCAAGACTGTGGCTCTTCTGGGCTGAACAGTAAGGAACAGATGTCAGGAATGGTAAATGCTACATGACTGTAGAGAGGATCTGCCACATTTTTAAACAATAAAAATGTACAATGTAAGTCTTCCACACAACTCTTGATATATCAGGTCTAACTGTGAAACAGAAAAGCAAGCAAGCAAATGACTGACAAAAATATAGAAAAACATTGTAAGGAAACAAATGATCAACCCCAGATCTTTAGGTTTTGTAGTTTAACTCCAGCTGGCAAATAAGAGTCATTCAGACACTTGCTCATTCCCTGACTGGGATGGGGAAGGGAATCAGAAGGGTAAAAGTGAGAAAATTCATAGCCTGAGATAAAGACAGCTCAATAGGTAAAGCAAAAGCTGTGCACACAAGCAAAGCAAAACAAGGAATTAATTCCCTTCCCATGGGCAGGCAGGTGCTCAGTCATCCCCAGGAAAGCAGGATTCCATCATGCATAATGGTGACTTGAGAAGACAAATGCCATCACTGAATATACTCCCCTTCCTCCTTCTTCCCCCAGCTTCATATGCTGACCATGGCACCATAGGGTATGGGATATCTCTTCAGACAGTTGGGTTCAGCTGTCCTGGCTTTGTTCTCTACCAACTCCTTGTGCACCTCCAGCTGCCTTGTTGGTGGCCTGGGGTGAGGAACTTCTCGAAAAGGTCTTGACTCTCTGCAAGAACTGCTCAACAGTAAATAAAACATCCCTGTGTTATCAGCACTGTTTCCAGCACAAATTCAAAGCACAGCACCATACAAGCTCTGCTTGTATATATATCATAAATTAACTCTGCCTTTATTACAGATGGGAGCATGTTCAGTGTACACTGAATTAGATCTTACATTTTAATTTCCTCAGAAAAGAATCTAGTTTGTACACACTGAGACTACTTTTAAAAATAAAGCATCAAAGTATAAATGAAGATCATGTGGTTGTCTGCACCAAAACTATGCTGCTGATTGTAACTAGTTTTTCACAGATTTTCTGTCCGAGGCTTGTGAAGAACAGAAGCACAGAGTCGTCTATGTCCTCAGCAATTACTTTAAAAAAAACCCTAGTGGGATGCTTCAGATTAATTCTCAGTTATCTCAGATTTATTTCGGATTTTCTTCTTTCCTGTTTTTTAGGGGGGATTTTTTTTTTTAATTTATTTTCTCTTTGCAGAAAATAAAAACACCTGTGAGCAGAATTAAAACTATGACTCTAATGCACTAGCGGAACTGATAGGGACTAAGTTAACAACCTATATGATACCACTATTTGTAATCATTCTTGAAATATGTCTTCTGGTAATGTAAGTCTTTCTTCCACTGTAGATTTTCAAAGAAGTTCCTAGAAGTAAAGATACGTGGGATCTGTCAACCTTTTTTGCATAACTAGAAGGGTATTATGATCTTGCACCAAATTTACATCAGCACATTTAATCTTGTAAACATTCATATCAGAAGTGTTTTGCGTTCTACCAGTCCATACTTTTTTTCTGAGTTTCGTAATACCCTTATTTTATTCTTGTAATCTCTATGTTTTGGTTTTTTCCCTCTCAGTGGCCATCTTTTTCCCAGAGATATTACCATTATTTTGTCTAGATTGAGTAAGACTCATCTGAAACAATGATAATGTTCTCTGGATGAAATACGTTAATTCTTTTTTTCCAGATTCAGTGTAGTTTTTTCCACGAAGAAGTAAAAAAAAAATATGTTATAGCAATTTAACCTGAATGCATTTTATATATAATTTCAGAAGGATGGCTTTAATACACTGATTTATTTTTTTTTTTAAGAATGGAACATCTTTTTTTCAGAGGAATAGACTGCAAAGGCAATTAAAACAGTACTTTAACTTCTGAAATATCAAACTGATGCAGCAGTTTAGCACAAACACACAGTAAAGTATGTTATTTTATGTTAGGGACATGTAGATATATTTTATTATGATGCCAGTAAAGACTTGAAAATACATTATCTATCATGAACTCATCCCATCTTTTCCTGTTGTCCTAGCCTGACTGAATATAAAGAATACTAAACAATCACATACAATGCAGCAAGATTAAAGGTTATAAATCACACGTGCACTTTTGAAAATCCAGCTCATTAACTAATATGAGAAAGGGAAAGCAAATTACAAGTTTTAAAGCAGGGATCATTATGCTATGTATTATGTCTAATTATTCATTCTCAAACTATGGAGAAGAATAATTAAAAAAATGCTTTTACGTAGTGAATAGATTGTATGGTGTCACTGTTGTTCAGTTTAAGTCAGACAAATTCAAATGACAATTAAACCACAATTCAGAGTGACTGAGTATTAAAAGGAGAAGACAAAGATGTATTCAGCTCAGATGTTAGAAACAATGAAAATACAAAGCTAACATCAGTTTTATTTAACTGCTTTTTGAATCTTATGGACTACCTTTCATTTTAGATTCACTCTAAGTGATCGTTATTGTCATGATGATTTATGTGTGGTTTGCTTAGTTTAAAGTCAAACTTAAAATGCTAAAATTTCACATAAAATCCTCATTTCAACTTTTGAGTGTTCATACTTAAAAGGGACTCTTAGTCATTACAAACAACTGATAACCTGTCTACTCATGTAATTCAGATCATGTGTGGCAAGTAAAACTAAAGGAAATATCTCATCATAATGTTATTTTGTAATTGATGATGAATGAATTGGAGAAGGATTATCATAGAATCACAGAAACATTTAGGTTGGAAAAAACCTCTAAGATGATTGAGTCATTTATAATAATATAAAGATATGTTACTGAAAATTGCATACATGTTTAACTTCATGAAATATTAACACGGGGTTCTGTTTCAGGATGTAAGATTATTTAAATCATCGCAGGACTAATGGCCAATTACTCAGGAAGCAGTAGGACAGTAGAACTAATCTCCTTCTCTTAAAAATTAATCTAAAAATAATTAATCTGTTCTCAGTCAGACCCACTATGCTGAAGAATGTTTTGTTGTTTTGGCTTATTGGATTTTTTAAATTTGTTTGTCCTGCCCCACCTTCAGCTGGAGTTACACACTGCACAATCACATTAATATTGCATTATGTATACATATCTTGTTAGTTTCCATTCTATGTCCCAGCAGGTGAGGTGGCTACAGTCCACTTCCTACTTACCAGTAACCAATTCACAAAAGATTATTTTCTTTTTTTTTTTTAAGGAGTGAGAGAAGCTTACAAAGACTAAAAGAAGGATTAAAAAACATTAGTAGAACAAATGAATTATATTTTTTATTACAAAATACTATTATCTTATTTTTCAATCATTTTTGCTTGTTTGACAGACCCGGCAGTATCATTAAACTGATAACATATGAAAAGTACATTTCTTAACGTTGACAGACTCCTGGACTGAGCCCAGCATTAATATTCTACATTAAAATAGTTTGGATTTTGTTCTCCATCTACACACAGTCAGATTTTGTTGTTGGTTTTAAAAACTCACATGTGAGTGTGGTCTGTGAAGTGGAACTAAAGTTTTGCATTCATTTTTTCCCGTGTTCCAATAAAAATAATGCAACTTTTGTTAAGAGTGTGTTTGAATAAAACCTTATTTTTCATGTCTCCTTCTTATAATGTTAAACTTGGACCTGTGTCCACTTCATGGCTAATAATTCCTGATGAAAAACCTACCACAAGGGGTATTTATATGTAAGACAGCAGATAACCTACCTTTGTTTCCATGTGCAGCAAACAACAATGAAAAGTGAAGAGTTGCTGAATACCAATCTGAAGAATGAAGAGAAACAGAATAACTACAAATGCAGAGGCTTTCTCCTGTTTATGTAACATACTAGAAAAAAAGTTAACATGATGTTCGCTGCCATAAAGATACAATGTTGTTATTATAATCTTATTACATAATAATTGAGGATACTCAGAAGCCTCACTACAATACAAACAGGAATGAATACTGGGCCGAATGAAGATGGTCATTCTTGTGACCAAGCTATAAGCTGATATATTCCAGTAGGAAAAAAGACGTGGTGTATGCTGATAGTTGACAGAGTTTGAATTAAAGATGGATAAAATTGTATGGACAAAATGAGAAGCTGTCTGGACAGCTGCCTAAACTATAAGATTATTGAACTGAGCTAAAAATTCACTTTAACTTTGTCTAAACTAATAGGCAATCTAATATTGAATTATATTATCTCATCTCATCTCTATGTCCAGGCATAATTTCTGCTTACCATTGTTTAACATTATTTTATCTGTCTATATTAAGACTTCCTTTTCATAAATATCCAGTTTTTTTCTCTTTCACTCAGTTAAGCACGTGGCTAAATTACAACTGAATTAATGAGAAGTCCACAGCTTACTCAAGTCTCTAATGAATCAGGGCATGATTCACCTCATCTAATTTTAGACATCTATGGAGCATTTATTCATCTGACCTATTTTACACAAGTACTTTGCAATGAGATAAACCTCTCTTTTGAAATGTTCTCTTTCCCAATTAAACTATAGAAGTTTATTTCAAATCAGACTATAACTGAAATAATTCACTCAGACACAGTTATTTACATTGTAGACTTTACACCTGGGAATCCCAGACAGGTGTCTGATCCTGTTTTAGTTCATGGAATCTTTGAGTCTGTCACCTTGACACAAGTGACCTATTGCACAGAACCTAGCAAAACAAAATCTGTATTTTTGGGAAAAGCATGTTTGACTCAATTAGACTTAGTGCCTCACTGTACTTATTATTACTGAAGCATTTAATATCTTTTCTGAATTCTGATAGGAAAAGAATTGTTCAAGTAAACTACTGAGCTTGGTATGAGACATATTTCATGAAATATCAGGCCATGAACTAGGTACCTTGGTGATTTAACTAAAAAAGAAAAAAAAAAAAAGAAGACATTCAGTAATTGATATAAAAATATGTAAACCCCCCCAACCAAAAAACAAACAAACAAACAAACAAACAAACAAACAAAACAAAAAAAAACAAAAAACCCAAACAAATAATAATAAAAAAAACCCAACAAAACAAAAAAACCCAAACAAAACAAAAAAAAACACAAAAAAACCAAAACCACTGCTGTGTCTTGGATATTGTCTTGCACTTGACCACAAAAGTGGTTTATTTTAAAAGCTATTTCATGATAACTGCTGTTACTTATTCTGGACTCACTGAATGTAAGAAAACTAATTGCTGAAGCCACAGGCTCAGGTTCGAAGACTCATGAAGAGTTAATAAACAAAACATGGACAGTCTGGAGGTCCAAGACAACAGAGGAGAAACTTGCAGAACACAAATGACCCTGGGTCAGGATAAAACAACAGAGCTTTGTTTTATGGAAATGACATGAGAAATACGTGGGACTGCGTCTAGAACTAAAGCTAAAGGAGAACACACGCAGATGGTCTGTTATGAAGGTGTGCAAGTTATTCTGTGACACCAGACAGAATGCATCTTCTAAGTTAAGACACTTGAAAAAGCGGAAAGTAGTGGAGTGGAAAGGAATGGAAAGTAGTACTGAAGCAGCCATAAGAAGTAGACTCTTTTCTTTCCCTCCAGATTGATAACAGGATTCATGTCTCCAGTAAGGATGGACCACATTTCCCAGAAAATGTAAAGTTACAACTGTAATTGTCACAGGAGTTTGAGAAGGCTCATTTTCACTTGGTAGACTCTTTTCCAGTGAAGAAATGTCACTATTTCCACTCTAGTTAAGTAAAGATTTTATCTTCTCATTTTTCACACATTTCTACTTTTCAGCTACTCAGAGAGGAAATTCTTCACATTTTCTTCATAGGTTTGTACATCAAATATTAACACATTTTCTTTAAATGATTTACTGCCTAAATAGGCTGTTACTTAGCTTAGAGAAGAAAGTCAAAAATCCAGATTTTTTTTCAGTGATTGAAAGTACTTAAGAATGGCTAAAAAAGAAACAGTTGAAAGGAAGGATTAAGTCTGAGACAAACAATGAATCAAAATTACTTACTTATACCATGACATCTCAAAGTAGGTGAAAGAAATTCATGATATGCTAAAAGAGAAAAAGCAGAGCTGGAAGAAGAGAAAAAAAACCTGACAAAAGTTGTCTAAATCTTGTATTTAAAATTATATATCAGAAAATATTGTACAAGAAAACTGTACAAGAAAAAGCTTGAATTTTAGTCTCTAAGTTTCAATTAATTATCTTAAGGAAAAACCAAACTACTCTGCAATAAGAGCCATATTAGTGTCATCACACTTATTCAGGCCCAGACAACAACATCATTCTTCATAAATTAGGCAACTAAACATAAAAAGGTAAAAATTTTATAGGATTGCATGAATGTTGATGATAAGACACTTTTACTAAAAAGGATGTTTACAGTCAGGACCGTGAGGAAATATAGAAAAGTAATAGTATATATCATTAGGAAGGTCTTATTTTGATAGATGAATCCCTGGAAAAACCTGAGTTATTTACTTGATCATCAACATACAATGATGTAATATAGTTCCATAAACCAAAAAGTTTAGGAGTATAATATAATACCCTTTAGTATCTGTTTGAAAATATATATATATATATATATATATATATATATAATATTTTTCTCTTT
>VXAY01006836.1:143812-212370 GCA_013399855.1 Oxyruncus cristatus | reverse complement strand
ATATATAATTTTCCTCTATTTTATTCTTTTATGTCCCTTGTTTTTCTTCTTCCTGTTCATCAGTTCAGTGCTCATCAGAAAAATGGATTAAATTCAATTTTTGAGAGGTGACAAAGCTGTCTGTGAAAGAGAGGAAGAAAACTGGAATTTGGTTGCAGAGTTAAAATATCAAGGCTGAAAAGAACAAGGAGGTTTGAGGAGCTGTGAGGGTAAAGGAAGGTGAGAGAGGTCCCCAAAGGATCTGGGAAACTTAGTGAGAGCTTCAAAGGCTGGAAGGGTTAAGGGTAGTTGTGAGAGATAGCTGGGAGAAGTAAGGAAAAATTAGGAAGAGATGATGATGATGGTTGGAAATTTGGAAGTTGATGATGGTGGTTAAAGCTTTGGGGGTGTTTATGCTGCAAAAAGTGTTAGTGCTTTGATTTTATTTTTTAATTTTTCAATTAGAAGTATTTTTAGTATAGTTAATTTTAAGTCTAGTTAATTAAGCTATTTGGCCCATCATCCAGCAATATGCTTAGGGTCACAAATTAACTAGGTTCTTAGGCATATGAAGAACCTCAAGGATGTGTGAATACTTACAGGCTTAAGGTTTTATATGCTAAGTCCAGTGATAAAACATATTTTAAGTGCTGTCAACAGAATTATTAATGTATATTTTTATCCTAAAAAAGAAACCTACTTTCCCTAGCTATGGCTCCAGGCCAATTTAATTATGTGTCATAGGAAGCACTGTTTAGTCTGATTACCAGAACTAGATCTCAAACATCTCTGACATGTTGCAGTATTAGATGTGGAAGGAACTTGCCTTTCCTGTGTCTTTCTTGTATAACAGCGTTTTCTGTGAGTGTTAACAACTAGAGACTATATCTGACTGTACTGACTGGCCCAGCAGAATGCGGAATGCCTCCCTATATGTTTTCAGGTTCCATTACTTGGGGGAGAGAATGCTCCACATTGCATAATATCTGTACAGCATAGTAAACCCACTGGCAAGTATAGTCACGTTTTAACAGCTTCTAAAACCTTCATTATTTTACCATACATCTATGTGCAGCCAGTCATCTGGTTCAGCTGCTTACTTGATATTAAATCAGCAAATGAAAAAGCATGCTTGTGTCTCAGCTTCCAAAGGTGTTGATTGCACAGAGGCTGCTTCATGGCTCAGCAAAGGTAGGAAGAATTAAAAACACCACCTGCATTCCCATTAATGTTTTCCATAAGCATGCAAATATGTCATGAATGAAAGTGGAAAACAGAATGTTCAGATATTCAAGAAATAAGAATAAATAGGTCAGAGTTTAAATACACTTAGGACTGAGGAAGTAACTCTGGAAGTTTCAGCTAGCGATAAAGGAATGCACAGAGGCAGGGGACAACTCTTCCATGGAAAGTAATTACCACCTTGAAAAAAACAAAACAAACAAACAAAAAACCCCAACCCAAAACAAACAAAAAAAGCCTATATATAAAATATTTGCATGTCTTCATTGTAAAAATTCTGGATTTGAATTCAAAAGTTCCAGGGAAGAAAATGGTGAATGTGCTGCATACTAACACGAATTTTGAAAATGGAATATTTTCTGTGTCCAGGGTTTTCAGTTTAGGGATATTTTACTCATTTATTTGTTTGGTTTTGTTTTTTTTTTGTTTGTTTTGTTTTTGTTGTTGTTGTTGTTGTTGTTGTTGTTGTTGTTGTTTTTTTCTTTTCAAAAAGTGAAGCTTGGTTAAACATATAGAAAATACCAAAGCTCACAAACCTGTATCTCTAAATTCTAAAGGAAATTGTTCTATAGTTCTAGATATATTTAAACAGTTTTTAGAACTGAGCAATATCTATGATTATATGATTTCAAGAGAAATTGCAGGGACACATTCATAACATATAAACCAATACATTTAATTTTCTTATGGTGAAATTCTTCAGGATTATTTTAAGTGATCAGCCAGGAAAATATTTTGAATAAAGAGACTTTGATTAAACTCTTCATTTCCAGTTCTGAAGAAAATGGTAGTCTTCTAATCTTACTTGAAATCTGTGAATTTACTATCTGATTTCCAATGGTGAAATTTGGAAAATGGATGGACTGGGGCAAGGCATTAGGTAATTTTTTTTAAAGAATCAGGATGTATTTTATAGTAGACTTTAGAAGGACTTGCAAAGTTTCAGTGGAAATCAACCTAGCATGTTGCTTTTTTTTTTTTTTGCATTTTGGAGGTTCATATCCTATACCAACTTTCCTTCTAATGGCAGCTTAGCTAGAAAATGAAAGTGCAAAATATTTCCTCTGCATAAGAAAACATATCGGAAGGCAAAACAGTGAGGTTGAAGTCATACCTGTTTACTCAATTCCTCTCCCATACCCTGAATGATAAAAGAGCCTATTAATTCTTCAAAGAGCAGAATGAAGGAATCCAGATATACTGAACTGCAAGCTGCAAAACACACACCGCTTCCTGATTTATCTCATATTAATTGCAATTTACTACTAACATTTAAAAGTGGCAACAGTCCAAAGGGATTATATATATGCTTCAAGAATAACCAGATATTTGTATGACAAGGTGAGGGAGTAAGTCAACTGTTAAGATTTATACTTCATTCATAACACTATAAATTAAGACTATAAGTAGTCAGGGATATTGCTCAAATTTTGTAACACAAAAGTATGCTTATAAGTCTTTTCAGGATCATGAAGAACTCTCATGTGAAAGGTTCTGAAAACAAACAATTTTTACCCTCTCAATTCTGTAAATCTTCAGACATCAGAGAATCATCACACTCTGTAGGGTCCTCCAGAAGTCACGTAGTTCAACACCCGCTCAAAGCAGGTCTGCCTGAAGCAGGTTGCTCAGACTCTTCTCCTGAATAATGGCAAGGGTGGAGTTTCCCCTGAAATCTCTCTCAGTGGCAGACTATACTCACAACAACATTTTTCTATATATCCAATCAATATTTCCAAGTTTGCAACTTATGATCCTTCCTTCTCCTCCTACCATTGAACTGCTTAGAAGAATCAACAACTTAGAAGAATCTTTCTCTACATCCTCTCATCAAAGAGTTGAACATAGGAGTAACTTATTTTGTTTAGTTTTCTTCTTGAGGCTGAAGAAATTTATTCCTGTCACCCACTTATATTTCATACACTCCTGACAATCTTCATAGTCCTCTGTACTGAACTTGCTGGTCACTGCCTCGAGAAGAGAAGTCAAAGTTGTTTAGCAAGGCCAGATTGGTGAGATATGGGCTGGATATGAAATTGGCCAAACTGCCATGTTTAAAGGATGGTTATCAGCAGTATTGTCCTCCCAGCAAACAATGATTCCTGGTATCACATGAATGTGATTTTCGTGGGACCTGTGCCAGCCACAGCCACATGTGTCTTTTTCTACACAAGCTGCAGTCCTACCAACATAGATGTCAGAAAGGAGGCCTGTCTGTGGTAGGGGTGGACATGGTGGCTGTGTATGCGGAAACAGAGATGGAGCTCTTCCCATGAGAAAAGCAGCAGGAGTCTGCCTGGCTCAGAGCTGTGTTCCTCTGCACATCAGAGATGGCCATTGACTCTGGATGTTGGTAGAGGTGACACAGTGGCATTCTTCAGCTGAGTATGGGTGTATGTCTGCATGCCCTAACAATGGACACTAGTTTTGCGTGTCAAAGAATGTCTATGCCAAGATGGGGATCACTCAAGGTCTCTTCCACGTTTCCAAAACACTAGAATAAATTTCTCAGAGAAGTTGTGGAGTCTCCATCTGCCCTGAATCAGCAAGAGCCTGAGCAATCAGTTCTAGCTGACACTGTTTTGCACAGGGGTGATGAAATAGACCATCTTAGAGATCCCTTTTATTGTCCATTCTGTAGTTCTGTGATTCTATATGGTTGCCTTGGATATATCTGTCTGATAGAGGTTTGTTTTTTTCTCCAACCACAGTGAATAAACTTCTGGCACTCCAATCAATTGTTAGTGAAAAGCACGTCTTGCACATTTGTCATATAGATGCATAGAAATGGATTTCACAGAGCAATGCAAAAATAAACGGTTGAGGAAGAAACTGGGATGAGTGTACCCTGGTGCCATGGAATTGACTAAGACAGGAATTAAACTCTCTCTGTTTAGGGAATTGTATAAAAATATGTATGAGGGCCTGGAATGAACCTCTGGTGTTGCCCAAAGCAGTGATGATGTTGCAGGTATTTGATTCTATGTTACAATTATCACACAGATAAGCAATTAATATTGCAATCAAAATTCTTCAATTATAGAAAAAAAGTCCTGATTATTTTACTGATCATCACAGAAGTTTATTGCAGAAATTGTAATATGACTATTTGACAGATTGTTTTCTGTATGCTGTGATACAGGAGGAGATCTGGATATTTCAGAAATAGGACTAAAGTTTTGATTATGTAAAAAATGTGGATAGTTATGCTCTTGTGTGAAGACTTTACATGGAGCTCTTGTTGTCAGAGGCAAACATGGAGTGCTAATCAGACCAAAGCAAAAACATTATTGTGACATGATTATGATTGCCTGATATAAAAACAGAACCTTCATAAGACCATAAAACTGAAAATAATGAAAGGGCAATACCTTAAGCATGCACTTATTCCCTCCAGTTCTACAAGTAACTACAGAACAAACAGAACTTTTTAAGTTTTCTACCCTCCTACAATATTGTAAATCAGTGCCATAGAAATCTTAGGTCTAATTTATTACAGCTGTGCAACTGAAGACATTAGGTGCTAGCTAATAGTACAAAAAAATCAAGTCATATAATATATTTAGAAATGCATAGAATTTGCTGAACACAAGGCACTGCTAATAACTCAAACCTGAATACATGATTAGGATACACGCTTGGGAACTAGCCAATTAAAATAACCAGGCAGAAAAATTCATTATATAGAGGGTAAGGAGCATATTCAACATATAAAAATAGTAGTTTATAATTTTATAATAGCAGGCTTTCTTCTTGCATTTTGGCTGTCAGATTTTCAGAGATAAGGAGATACTGTTCAACATTTCTAGGAAATACGGAGACATTTGGTATTGGTATATCAAAGAGGAAGGGAACCCTACTTGAAAAAGTCAAATATAGCTACCTAATGACAAATTTGATCCTCAATCAAGGTTCGTGACCAGTCCAGGACTTTTGGAGAGTGACTGTTCATCAGTCAATCTAATATAAACTGGAAAACAATGACCCAGAGTAGATGACCCTGTGAAACCCATCAGTGGCTGCAAGGAACAGCTGCTTGGAGAAGGAAAATATATTAGCAGCATCTACTGAAAAGTACAGATAAGTTATTATATCAAGATAAATTCCATCAATTTCTTCTGCTTTGAGTTGTTTTTGCTTGTGGATTTGTTTTTGTTAACTAGGAATTTGGAAAAAATGGATTTAAACATTTCAATTATTAAGTGATTGCCAGAAGTTGTTTAAACATTCTGAAATGACAAGGATAACCTAAAAGTAGTTGTGTAACTAGTGACTGCAACCCAAAAACTCCACCATGAGAGTACTTGTTTAAAAAAGAAGGCAAAACATAATATCAGTTCATAAAGATTCTTCTTGTCTAACAAAGATGTGTATCGAAGGTATCTATGTAACATCAAGTCAAAACCTGTTTTAGAAATATTATGTTGCAATGTTTTTCAAAGCAAGCACAACCATAGTATGTTTCCTTGATGATCAGAGGGAATCTTCTGTGTTTTAGTTTGTACCTGTTGCCTTTGGTCCTGCCAATGAGCACCACTGAAACAAGTTCAGCTCTGTCCTTCGTAACCTCTGTAACCAGGTCTCCCATTTTCTTGAGCAATGGGCTTCTGTTTATCATCTCTATCCATCTTATTTTCTTTGGCATCTCTTGAATCCAATCTCTGGATTCAACCCTGCTATCCCCAGAGGTAGCTTCCATGTGCTTCAGTTGTTCTCTCACATGAAGGGCGACTATCCCTCCTTGTATTCCCTTTCTGTCCTTCCTAATAAGCTTGTATCCCTCCACTGCAACAGTCCAGTCCCGTGAACCATCTGCAATGTCTCCTCAATCCCAACATGATCAAAGCCCTGCAACTCCACACCATCATGTTTATTCCTCATGCTCCCTGCACTAGAATACTGGCCATCCCAATACATTGAGTTCCTGGAAAGGGTTAGGAGCTGTCCCCATAATGGTGCCTTTTGGGCACTTTCTTGCTGATGTGCAAGTGCTGGAGGTCACCCTGTTTAATTCCTTTTTCACTGATTTTGTTATTCCTTCCTTGTCATGTCTCCTCATGCCTGTTGCCCATTGACCCTGTCCATGGTTCCTCTGGAGGGTGCTACTTGCTCTCTCCTTTCTTCACCATTCTTAGTTTAAGTAGTTGTTAACTGTTTCTACTCAACTTTAGAAGGAAGGCTCCATAAATTACATAGGATGCAAATAAGGAGAGAGAATATTTGTAGTTTGAATACCTCAGTTAGATACTTGAGAGATGAAACATTATGAATTTAATGTGAAAAAGTGATGGTGTGATTTATACAAAATTTCCTGTTACATATCAACTAGATAATAGTTCTTGTCATATGTTTAAATTCAAATGAAATATTTAAACCTTATATATCAATCATTCCATTTTAATAACATAAATAAAACCATTCTCTGATATTCTTTCAGAGATTATTTTCTGTAGGTATATTTCAGCTCTACAAGTGAAGGTGGGATCAATAATGAACCTGATCTTTCATCTCAGTTAATTTGCAAACATTCCAAGATCCTGACAGCAGACAGGCTGAGAGTCAGTACAGTTCATATAATTCCAGCCACTGGGTTAACATTTCACTGGTCTTCAAGATAAAGTCCTCATTCTAACACACTAGAATTTTACAAACAACTTAAAAAAAGAAAAGAAAAAAAAAAGAAAAAAAAGAAAACGGACAAATGAAACCAAACCCATACTCTATTTGTGTCTCTTTTTGGGTACCACTTTCTAGTAATTCCTAAGCACTTTAAAATGTCTGTTAAGTTCAGGACATGTCTACCTGTCCTTTAAAATATTACGGAACAATGGTTTACAGCAGTCCAGGACTGCAGAGGTTGGAGCTGTTCCATTTCAAACAACCTCTACAGGTCCCCAATCTCCCTCTGATGAATTACTGAATTAATGACTAAAAGTTTCTCCTACTAAATAAATTCAAAATGTGTTCACCTCTACCCGACCAAAATATGCAGTAGCAAGAAGAAATTGAAAAAAGCAGCAGTGTTACACTCCAAACAAGAAAAAATTCTTGACAATCAGTTAGTGTAGCTGTCTTTAAATCCTCTATTTATGACCTTTTCCCTTTTGCACAGAGCTTGAAGACTATTTGCCAGCTGTATTTCCTAAAAAGGTATGTTTTTATATACCTTCATAGACAACTACTGGTTACACCTTGAAAGATCCCTTCTTTCAGTGTCTTCTGATTGAACATCCTTGCTCCAAAGTCTCCAAGTGAACTAAATTGAACAGCATTTCAGCCAAAACTGTGTCTCAAACTAAGCATTTCAACAAAAGATCACCACAGTTTCTCCCTTGCTCAGAGGCAAATGTAAGCGTCACGGGGATCAAACAATCACACAACAGCAGTGCACTGATCATCCAAGCTGTAATAGTTCTGTCGTTCAACACCAGCAAAGCTCGAGGAGATCCTGCAAGGTGTAAGCATTTGGACAAACACCAAGCTGTTTTCTGAAAGTACATGTGTGATTCTGAAATGGTGCTGAAGGTTATTATCAGGGATATATAAACAATCTGAGGACCACTGCGGTAGAAAAGACAGAGTCCCTGTAAATCTCCTGGGCCATGGGACATTGGAATCTTTTGAACACTGTGACAACAGTCTCCCCTTCAATATTCCACCCCACCTCAACTGAAGTACAACTAACATTCTGAGTAATTAAAAAAAATGTCAAAATTGCCCTGTCTTACCCTCAGACATGATCAGACAGAATCACCACATAAAGATAAACATTTGATTGTCTAAGCTGGAAAGACAGAGGACAAAATGTTGATCACTTTATTAAGCTATAGATTCAGACATAAAACCTCCTTGATTACACAGATTTCTTCTTGCATTCTTCCTATTTCAGAATTGACTACATATACTTGTTACAGTTAATGATCTCAACTTTTAAATATTCTACATTTTTTTTATTTGATCATTGAAATCAAATCTCTCCTGTAGCATTGATGCATTCGATAGAGGAGTGTTACTCTGGTATAGAAGTTGCAAGCTTTGTCTATCTAATATTTTGCCTCTTTTATTCCGATAGAATAGGTTTACATTTAGAGTGCCTGAAAACTGTTCTTTAAAAACATGTGCACTTTAAGTCCTTTACTAGTATGTGAGTGTGTTCATTACAATAGATTTAAAAAGAACCGTTGTGAGGTTTTTCTATTCAACACAAGTGACCTTACCTTAAGAAAAGGATAAAGTGTTACATGTACTTCGGGGCACTCATATTTCAATAGCTGAAGCAAACAGACCCAAAATACAAGGGATTTTAAAAATAGTTTATGATATATGTATCCTGCTTCACTGCTGGTCACCTTTTGTACAAAAATAATCTCCATATGATTAAATCAAACCCACATTGGTTTAAAATCTATATAAATAACTATAAAAGATGGTTACTGAAAAAGGCTATTTCCTTTAACACAGTTCTTTATTTCAGACTGCTTAAAGACATTGTAAGAAGCAGTACTTAGGTAATTTTCATTTTTAAGTAATTTATATGTGCAACCTGTTAGAAATAAAACTTTCTTATAGTGGCCATAAAAGTTGAATTAGTAGCAGATAGCACTACACCGATATCTGAAATTTAATGTAGTTCCTTAATTGCATACTTCTACAGCAGCTAACATTTGGAAAAACACAGAATTCAGATCAGTTTGGTCAAATTTTGACTCCATAAGCTCACTATTTAAACTTTATACATATTATGTATAGAGATATAGATCCAAAATCAAAGCTCTTCCACTCTTAAAAGAGCATTTAAATAAACATACTTTATCATAAACTTATGTTTTTAATTTGTCAACATTAATGCCAGAAAATATTATCAAATTTCATTCTAACTCATAAATTATATTTCAAACTAAGAATACAATGGATGCCAGATCATTTACATTGTTTTTTGTCTCAATTTCCCCTCCCTAAATAATGTCTAAACAATTTCATTTGTTCATTTTTGATAGTTTGTGGTGAATTATTCTCTTTCAGAGATAGGTAAAGACTAAAAAAACCCTGTTAAAACAATTCTTCAAACATATTTTTTCTCTGTCATTAATGTAGTTAATTTCTGGTATCAGAAGTGAAGGAGAGACATCAGTCAGTTTATAGAAGGTCTTGGAAAGAAATTGTAGACATAAAAGTATGTTTCGTAAAATACACAGATGTTTTAATCAGCAATAATCACAAAAGAAGATGAAAATTAAATGAAAATATAAGATTTTTCTGAATACCTGTGAAAAGCTGAACAATTTAAACACAAACTTACATGGCACTGGCAATTAGACAGGTAGGCTCTTAGGTAACTGAATAATGTCTTCCAAACTGTTAACTTTCATGATACCTCTTATCAAGACTTTGGTAGAGGTAGTAACAAATTGTAGTCAAAAGAAAAATAATGTAAGGCTTAGATTCAGGCCAAAGCGAAATGTAAAAATGCAGCATAAAAAAATTAAACCAGAGGTGGAGAAGTTGAGAAGCTTGTGAGGAAATAACAATCTGCTAGTTGTGTTGGAAAAGTTTGGTGGATGAAGAATAGTGGTGGACACATTAAGCTGTAAGGTCTCTGGAAACAGCTGTTTACAAACGGGTTTTAACTGACTGGAAAAATGAAGTGGACTGGATAATAATTTCTGAACGTGAAATAATAGAATAGTTTTGAAAAGACCTCTAAGATCATCGAGCCCAACTGTTCACCCAGCACCACCATGTTCACCACTAAACCAATGTCCCTAAGTGCCATATCCACAAGTTTTTTAAAATTTTCAGGGATGGTGACTCCACTTCTTCTCTGGATAGTCTGTTCCAATGCCTGAACACCCCTTTTCAGTGAAGAATTTTTTCCTGATATCCAATCTAAACCTCCTCTGGCACAACTAGAGACCATTTCATCCGGTCCTCTCACTTGTTACCGGGGAGAAGAGACCAAACCCCACCTTGCAACAACCTCTTTTCAGTTTTAGAGAGTGATAAGGTCCTCCCTGAGTTTCCTTTTCTTCAGGCTAGAGCAACTCACCTCCATCAGCTGCTCCTCATCAGACCTGTGCTCCGCACCCTTCCCCAGCTCTGTTGCCGTTCTCTGGACACATTATAACACCTCAGTGTTTTTCTTGGAGCGAGGGGTAAGAGACTGAACACAGGATTTGAAGGGTGGCCTCACCAGTGCAGAGTACAGGGGCACAATCACTGCCCTGGTCCTGCTGGCCACACTAGTGCTGATACAGGCCAGGATGCCACTGGTCTTCTCGGCCACCTGGGCACACTGGCTTCTCTCTTCTTACTTTGCTTCATGTTATGGCAATTTGAATAAACAGAGTTGTCTAAAGAATTATTCCATTAACTGGAATGTACTTAACTAGAAAATGCTTTTCCCAATTAAATATACATTCTTTTTTTTTTTTTTTTAATTTTTAGCAATATCCATTTATTTATCATCTATAGCATTTAAATTCATCTTAGCTCCTGACCATCTCATTTATAGTAAAAAACAAACACACAGGTTCTGTCTGGAATCTGTTTTTTGACTGAAAACTGGTTTGGGGTCTGTCCTTTGGCTTTAGTGATCCACACACTGATATCTGCCTGATAAAGATCATGATGCATATTGGAACTACCACACTTTCATGTAAACCCATCTTGGCAGTGCCACACAAGAATTCATGTTGATGGGACTTTTAGAACAAACTCTAAAAATGAGAATCAAGAAAAATACAATTAATTGGATTAAATATATAATACCAGACTGTATTATTTAAATTAGAGAATTGATTTTGCTCTGATATCTAGTTATTTGAATTTAATTTGTAAATATTTTATATTTTTGAAAAGAGCAGAACATACCTCTTAATTCATAGGATGTTCATAGAATTATTTCAGACATATCAAGTTTATTACAGAAGATAACTGCTTTTAAAATTGTCACACTGAAAGAATTTATACATTTTCCTTGCACATTTAGCAAGCCTATTGTATAAATAAATAAAACTTTTATTTTGAGACCTATCATCACAGTGGCAGAATAAGCTCATGGCAAAAAAAAAAAAGTTCTTTCTGTTCTAAGATTTGCTGTAGAATGCTTTATTTTGGAAGTTTAATGCAGTACACATGCATGTATCTACATACATATATTTGAGTTTTTTCAGTGTCTAGGACCTGGTTCCAAGCACCCTGAAAACCATAGAAACAATGATTTTGGTGGTGAACTCAAACTTAAATAAGAGATCGAGTAAATCTTTGGTCGAGTAATCTATCCTCAAAATAATTTGGCTCAGAAATTACTGGAGCCCTTTAGGTATACTGAGCCTCTTTTATTTCCTCAAAAATGACAAGGTAAGTAGGCATGTTTGTGAGCTTTCTAAAGATGGGTGGTTCTAAAAAAGCTATTTCAGAGTGCCAAATTTAAAGCTGACTGTCCTCAAACCCACTGGTACCTTAAGGCTAGAAAGAATAAAAAATTAAGTGTATATTTTAGTAGCAACAGATTTCACATTGAAATCATGTATACCAAAGTTTTCATCTTCAAAACATTTTTCAAATATGAGCTAGTTAATAGCTGTGGTGTCATGCTGAAATGGGTAAGTGGCAAATTCAGCTTTATTTGAGAATGGGAATGTAAGGAAGAGAACTGATCCACCCAAGTAAAAATGTAAATCTGTGAAAGTCTAACTACATGTGAATCAGATACACTAGCAGTAGAACTACAATATTTTATGGAAACAGTAGGAAATCCGTAAGTGACATGTTTGCCTTATTAAAATAAATTAAAATTTCTTCCTTCCTGAGAAGATACATATAGAAACATTTGCCTTCTTTTATTTAACCAAAAAAAAATATGTATACACATTACTTATTAATTTTTATGCCGGAAGTTTATATTACTAAATGCTTCTTTCAGTGAAACAAGACATATACAATTGGTTAATTTCATTGTACAAGAAAAGGAAGCATAGTCATGCAAGGAAGTCATCTCATTTGGAGATTTTACCTTTGATTGTGTTTCAGTAGATTAAACAATTAACAGATAAAAGCAACTTTTGCACTGGGTTGTTAAAGCAAAAGTGTTGGCCTTGATTTTGGTCTAAATACAGAAGTATTGGATTTTTTCACACACATAATTTAGAAAATTTCTAAGAAGAAGAACAAGTTATCTCATAGTTGAGAAAGGAAGATGTGTGATAATAGCAAATAACAGAAAAACATGTCTCTAGACTACACTAAAAATTTCATAATTTCTGTCTTGAAAATTTCAAGATGTTTATATAAAATAATAGGAACTGTCTATGGTCAAATAAAAAAAATAAAATCTGTGTCTCCTTTTCTAGAGACTTTTTAGTGTTTTTTAAATTATTACTCCTTCTGACTTTATAGAGTGTAATGCATTATCTAGTGCCTCTACATACACCTCACTGCAGTAATTGCATGGAACTGACATGGTTATAAACACAAATTCTTAGAATTCATATTATCATCTCCTAGACCACTTCTCAGAATTCAGATAGTATTCTCCATGAATGATTAAAATAGATGAAAAGAGTCATCATGTAATCTGTGACAAAAGATGTAGCATTCTTGATGCTTCAAACATATTGTCATGAGAAGTCATCTTAAAGACAGGGAGGAAAAAAATCTTTCTACATTATCATATATGCAGTAGATGTAAATATCAAACTGTACTTCAAAAGGCAAAATAGAAAAAAAAATCACAACCTGCTTAATATTTTTTTTCAGTAACAGATTTAACAAGAATCCCAGGGGAAGGATTTTAGGGTCTGTGAAAAATGATGGTCATGCTTTAAATGCCTGTGACAGCTGGGACTTGTTTTCAATTATGAAATAGGTTTTTGTATATGTTGAAATTGAGAGAAATGTGGGTGAGGGCTGGGTGTGCGAAAAATATGAAGAGCAGAAGGGACTTCAGAACAGAAGGGATGGCAGTGTACAAAGCACGTAAAACTGAAAACTGGGTAGCAAGCACGCCCTTATGCCAATCTTAAAATAGGAAACATGAAACTTCCCTTTGCTATCCAGGTTCTGGGGCAAAACAAGACATAACAAAAATGATTAAAATTGCTCCTTTGGAAAATATTCCATTGTTCTTAAGAAATTACACCTTCTGTAATGTCCAGGAAAGTGTGTAGCGCATAAAAGAGATAATTGCTTAGTAAAGTTTTCATGAGAATCAGCGTAAGGGAAGCCCTCATATGCTAGATACAGACCTGTCATCTAGAAATCATAGTTTGATAACTTTATATTTGCTGTGCTATCTATGTCTGGGTATGTGACCCATTTGCTGTACTATCTATGCTATCTACATCTGGGCATTTAATCTATGGCAAATGCAAGGAAACATAATCTCTTCCAGCCCATAACAAAGAAAGTCTTGTAAGCTTGCCTTTGCATTTGCTTGCCTGATGCCCAAAGCATACACAAGGACAGTTATCCAACAACGTAAAGTTTCTTTACCACACTGTTGTGGTAATTTCACTGTGAAGCTGAGCCTTAAAGCAAGGATTCTGCAAAATGTAGCATCTTCTTTGTGTTTCAAAAGTTCGGATTTTTGTCCCATAATCAGAAATGTGGACAAATTGACCCCAGCCCACTCCGAAACCTGTCCCCCCCCACGCCCCACCCCCTGAAGAGTAAGAGATACAGAGTTATCAGAAAGATGAAATATTCATGTAAAATTATCAAAAGGTCATCATCTTTCCTGACAATTGTAGTTTGAACTGGCTTCCTCAGTCAGCTCTGAGAAACTTTGAACATTCTTCAATGCTTTGTTTTTGAGTATTAGGTCAATTGCTTGTGTGAGACAGCATAGGATGGGTTTCCCAGAGCTATGCATGCTCTTAAAGGCTCAGAATTCAAGTTTCTTCCTTTTCTGCATTTATGAGAATCAGGTTATGCCTACTGGGTTTAATTTCTTTCCTAAGAATACAATTTCTTCTATCTAAAAAAACAGAATCTTTTTGAAGATCTTATCTCTTTGTAATTTTATCATGATTGCTGAAATTGGTTTACATGCCCCCAGAGTGTCCTGTAGTAAGACCATGAAACTGTTCAGGTACTATGTATTATGGCTAAAGAGTTCCAGTATTCCTCTTATGTGCTAATTTACTTCATCAAAAAAAATATATTCTAATCTAAATTTTGGCATGCTTTGAGCTAAGAACATACTCTGTACACCACATCTTGGAAGATCTGGGTTCAAAAAAGTCATCTAATCTCTTGAGGCTAGATTCACAGTGGGAATTAAGGTTTAACATGCCAAAATTTAGGTTTTAGACTTCCTGTTGCTTAAAGGTTTTCTTAACCCCAAGTATTAGCCCTAGATCTCATAAAGAATGTAAGAATTTTAACATACCTTCAGGCAAGTGCTCCCCAGGGTGTACTTCAAACCCCTAAACTAAGCGATTAATTTTTTTATGTTGTGCATGTTACAGAGACAGAATCCAAGGAAGGGGACTTACTTAGTATGATGATCACAGACTTTATCCAACCTATCTTGAAAAAAAAAAAGGCATAAAATAAATATATCAAAGGAAAATGAAGTAAAAGTGGGATTTACATCCAAACATTCATTAGAATATGGTCACAAGAGGAATGGATTCAAAATTTTTCATAGCCTTTGTTAATATGATAGTTTAACAAGCAGTGAAATGCCCCTATGTCAATTATTTATATACATTGTTTAATTCTAAGATATATTGGTGTATAAATTTACATTATTTTTAATTTATTTTTATACCTGAAAAAGTTGAAAAAAACCCCACATGTACCTGGCTACACCAAAGAGGATTGGAAGAAAATCTGTATTTATTTCTAAGCTTGTCTGTTTTACCTAGCTATGTCAATAGTCTAATAAAAGATACTTCTTTTATTACAAATCCAGCATGTTTATATCACTTGATCATCATGGTTACAGCAGCTCTAAAAATTTCAAATAGTTGTTAATAATGAGCAAGGCAGTGAAGTTTCAAAATTCCTTATTTTGTATGAGATAATTATAGAATTTATGACATATACCAGATAAATTTTGTAAGACGCTCAACACTGGGAAAGAAGATCGTTCAGATTTCTGCAGCCTGACCTGATTAGAGAGGCATATCGGACATAAGTTATTATACTATTACTTCAGTTTCTATGGTGCTGCATTTTCCCAACCATTTCAACATTCTTACCCATTGACTTTGTGCTTGTATTACATTTGCATTGAATGTTTCTCTTGGAAAAAGAAATTGAGTCATTATACTGGGTCTGTACAATGCTGGCACAGTAATGAGGTTTTCTTTTTCTAATTCTGCCCATGGCTGCTAGTGAACAGTGAGCTGGGAGGGGACACAGCCAAGATAGCTGACCCAGAACACTCACAGGGATGTGGTCATGCCCTATGACATCCTACTAATCAGTAAAATCCCAGGAAAATGAGGAGGAGGCAGGAACGTTTGTGGTTATGGTGCTTATCTTTCCAAGCTACTGTTAAGTGTGCTGAGGTCCTGATTTACAGTAAGTAGTTGGACTTTTGCCTGCCAATGGGAACTGAAAAGAAAAAAAAAATCTTCTTTTCACTTTGCTTGTGTGCTCAGCTTTTCTTCACTTATAAAACTTAATCTTGACCCACAAATTTTCAGTTTTCGCTCTTCCAATTCTCTTCACTATACCACTGATGGGGAAAAGAGCAAGCAGCTTGGTGGGTGCTTGGCTTCCAGCCAGGGTCAACCCAACAGAGTGATTCTTTAAAGTACTGCTCAATAATAAAGAACTAAGGTATACATACATTCAATGCTAACTACATATGAACTAGGAAAAAACAAAAACACGAACAAAAACTCCCACCAAAAACCAACCAAGCAACCTTAAAGAAACAAACAACCCCCCCAAAAACAACTAAGCAAACAAACAAACAAAAAAAAACCAGCACGCCCCACCCCCGCAGGTCTGCATAAGAAAACCCTGTCAAAATCACTGGTAATGTCACATAATCTGTTGCTGAATATAAGATTCTATTAGGGAACAGGTAACTTCTCCTGCAGAAAAGGAAAAGCCTGCTAGAGGATGATATGATGCCACATGCAAATTCTACATGACTTTGAAAAGTTATGAGCAAGGACAGGTTCTAAAAACAATGGACAAATCAACTTGTTTAATCATTTGAGAACTTTATTGATTAAGGCACAAAGACAAGCCGGACACTTCTGAAGAAAAGTGACCGATATATTTATACAGGTCTGTCAGATACTGAGCTCTTTGCTTGTATTTATCTCATGCTATTGAAGACTCATAAATGATTCCCACTGTGTATGGTCAAAACCACTAGTCACAGATTTAGATTAGCGAAACAAATATGATCCAAAAGATGTTTTCCATTTATGTGTTTGACTACATCAATAAATCAAAAATGCATGAGAGCACTCCAGAGGTATTTAAATCATAATATTTTTCTTTTCTAGAGATATCTATCTCTAGAGGGTGATTTACCTCCTCGTAAAATGACCATCTAGGATAGGTGGGTTAAAGAGCCCTCTAAAAACATGGAAGTACAGACTCCTCTTTTGTGACCATAGGGAAGACTTTCAAAAGAGGAAACTAACTTCTCTGCTTTCTTTGAAAAACTTAGTGTTATAACATAGTTTTCTAAATGGGTTTCTTTGAACAGTTCAATTTTATTAATGTTTTGAATGTGACTCTTCTAACTTGTTCCCATACAGGCACAGGAATGCTTTTCTTACCAATCAGCTCCAACAGGAGACAGAAAGACACTGTGGAGAAGGCTCTGCTCTGAAGAAAATGGTGAAGGACTAAGAGTAGGGTAGGGCTTTTTCATCCTTTCACCAAAAGCAAATCTTGTTTTTCACTTTGTGAATACAGTTGTTCTGTGGTACTGTAAATGAAGCAGGAAACAGGAGTTCTCAAACTCTTGTTTTTCCTACCTCTGACCATATGAAAGAAAAAAAGTTCCAGGCACTGGACTATGAATTCCTCCTTACGTTTTCCTACACTTTTCATAAAGAACTAGCAGATGTGCTCCAGCAAAAAATCAGACAATTTCTGAAACTACCAGTTCTGAGAGTCATGTTGCCCTAAGTAAAGCATCTAGAATGCAGACAAGTTATGCAAAGACAAGTTTTAAATAAGTTGATGTCCCCTGTCAGACTTCTCTCTCCCTGTTTTGTCTCCTGTGTGTCTTTAAGATTAGTAGCTTTCTCATGCAGTGATCACTTCCAATCTATGTCAATAAAACACTCAGCAAACTAAGGTCCTTTCTCCTGATGTAAATAATTCCTGCAGGAAACATTTGAAGATTTCCTAAAGGACCATCCTCCATCCAAGTTTGCTGCTCCATAAGCATCAAAACTTCCTCCAGAAGTTTGATGAGTTTGCTGAAATACGGATTGAAATTTAAAAAGAACAAGAAATGTTTCAAAACCAACAGCAAAGTTTCATTTCTTAATTGAAAAGGAATATTTTTATTTCTTATTTCTTCATAACAAAACTATATGTTTTTCTTTCACATTATAAAATAGAGAATCATAGGATCACAGTATAATACAGGCTTGAAGGGACCTCAGGACATTTCTACAACAACCTTTTGCTGCAACCAGCATCCTCGAGAGACCTGACCAAATTTCTCACAGCTTCATATAGTCAAAATCGAAAAACCTCCAGAGGTGGGGACTACACAACCTCTCAGGGTTACCAATGCCAGTGCTCAACTCTCCTCAAGGGGAAAATATTTCTCTTGTCTGTACCTCTATTGCTTCAATTTCTACCCATTGTCTCTTGTCCCCAGTGCTGTGAAGAGCTCAGCTACAGTTCCTAAAGAGCTTCCCCTTGTTCGCTGGGGGCTGCTGTTAGGTCCTCCCAAAATTGTCTCTGTTCCGGGCTGAACAAGTCCAGCTTCCCCAGCTTCTCCTGAGAAGTGTGCCTGTTCCCACCATCTTTGTGTCCTCCACTGAACTCTCTCCAGTCTTACAGTGTCTTCTTTATAGTACAGAACCCCATACTGGGCACTGTGTCTAGGACTTAACAAGTGTGGGATAGAGGAGAAGAGTGCCTTCCCTGTATCTCCTGGCTCTGCACTGTTATTACAGTCCAGGTTGCTTATAATCTCTTTGCTTCCAGGGAACCCTGTGGGCCCATGTTCAGCCCAGGTGGCCAGCAGGACCCTCAAAGGCTGTCCTGAACAGCTGCTTCCCACACAGTCAGTGGCCAGCCTGTGCTGTTGCAGGGGTTTGTCCTGCCCAGGTGAAAAGCTTCTGATTTGTCTTTATTGATCTTCTTTAGATTCCTGCTCTCTCACTCCTCCAGCATGTCTTGGATTCTTTTGAATGGTATTGGAGCCCTGGAGTCCATCTACTAGTCCTCCTAGAGTAATGTCATCTGCAAATTTGACGAGAATGCACTCTGATCCTTCACAAAGATATTAAATAGGATGTCCTGAGACAAAGCTCTGTGGTACTGCACTTGTTATCAAGCTCCAGGTAGAGAATGTCCCATTAATGACCACACTCTGAGCATGATTATAAACAGTTTTTTTAACTGATCTGGTTGTCCACCCATTCAGACTGTAAAAGCACAAATTGGAAATAGGAATATTGTGGAATACACTATTAAATCACCTCCTTCTCCTTCATTTTTCCAGAAATCATAATATATACTTTAGAAGACAAAACCAGAAAAGATTTTGACTTTGTCAAATAACATTATTTTTCTACAGTTAAAAATGTTTTTGTCTTTAAATTTCATGTCAAACTGACAATATTTGCACACTGAATTGGAACTGAATTCTGGGTTTCAATCAGACATACTTAATACTGGTGTCTTTGCTGGCCCGTGGGACAGTTCTAATTGCCCAGGTAAGGTACACTGGGAAATTTTTATTTCTTTCTAACAATGTGTCATAACACAGCACAGATCGCAACATTATTACTTGTACTGGAATTTTACTCATATCAATGAATGGTTTGATTAATTTTATTGTTCTAATTTTTCATTTCTGAATTGCTGCTATTCTCAGTAAGATTGGGCACATCCAGGCTCTGACCACTAATTTCCTCTGCATTATAAATGAGGCAATAAATGGTGGGACTATAAAGTATTTAGGATGTTACTCCCCTTACTTGCCTTTCTATGTAATTTATTTACCATTTTACAGTGGGGTGGCAGATGCTCAGGCGCTCAAGCTGTGTGCCTTACACAGTTGTGTGTTAAGGCATAATTGCTATTTAATAACTCTGCTGAAACCTGAAGCCTTCTTTACAGAGCCCAGGCCTTTGTTTTGAACACAAGTCCCTGCAAGGTAAACAGTTGAGGCTGGTGCTCTTAAAACAGTACTAGCCATTAGCCAGACAAACTGTGGTTTTTGATACAGAGCATTGATTATTAACATTACTAAAACCTTTTGTCAAGGGTCTTGAAGATTTCAAAGATACATAAAATCCTAGACACTTCAGGGTAAATTGATATGTTTGAAATGCCTGTGAACTAAGTAATTGTGTAAGCTATTCAATAAAAGGAGGAAGAGTTGGAGTAGTTGTACAGAGATGAAGGTGAGGCCGTGTCCACCCATAATAAAATTTATGAAATTGTTAAATTCCACTGGTGGGAAAAACAAAGCAAATATACTCCATGGCTGTACTGAACTTCAGGGCTGCCCTGGAGCAGACACTGGACCAAGACCTTCTCCACTGTCTAATATAGCTTGAACTTCTTTTTTTGCTTCTTCATTTCACCAGTCAGTAAATATTTAAATGTTCTTTTGGCACAACAGCAGCAGGAGATGGAGCGCAGCTCAGAGAAAGCTGGTTGCAGAATTAGAGTCAGTACAAGAACATTAGCAGAGTACTGATGTTATTTAACCTTGCTGAGGGCCAGAGCTGGATCATAGCTTGATATTAGCCTGTCTGGATGTCTCTGAGGATACAGGTCCCTCTATTCTCTATGCTTTGTATTCTTGTATTCCTTCCCTTGCAAGTTCAGGAGTATGTGGCAATTCACAATAAGCAGCATTCTTTTAAACTAATTTATTAAACTGGGGAGCTGTTGCTTATCACTGGCCACTGCTGGCCTCTTGTTTGTAATTCACAGGTGGCTGAGCTGATAGGTCAGTAAACTCTTTATTTCTCTGGCTGATCTTGGTTCTACAAAGGTCAAGACATAGTCTTTTTGTAGGCTCATATCACTTTACCTGCACTGGACAAAAGCAGATTGTAGAATGATTGAAATACTGATTTGCCATCAAGTCATGTAGTTTTTGAAGATATTTGCTGTTTATTTAGTTCCTTCAAGGCAACAATTGGATCCTGTTAGGGAATACAAATATCCCCACCTCTCAGGCATTCTTACCAGGGGAAAAATAAAAAATATGTCTTGTTCCTTTTAGAGTTCAGGCTCTTAAACTAGCATGTTTGTGGGACACCAGAACCCTTGACTTCTGCCTATACTCCGTGCTCAAAAATTTCCTGCTCTCTCTCTGTGGGTTAAGGATAAATTCAATGAAAGCCCCAGTGAGCTCTGATCATCAGCATTAGTGGGTCTGCAAAAGGATCTTACTTTTAGAAGTGAGGAATGTAACTTTGCATACTAGTGATATGCTCTACTGATTTCTCATATTCCTCTTGTAATTTCCTTCCTAACAATGTTTACATCTTTCTGAAGCTAAAGGCTTTGGGGAATTTTCTGAAACTGTGAAATTCCCTTCCTTTGTCAGAAGCATTTCTTTTCTAACAATGAACTTTATTTATCCATTGCTTCAAAACATGTTTATTTCAGCTTTATCTGTTTGGACTATATTTTCTATTTTTAGACCAGACACTTAAATTAATATCAATCCTTTCATAGTTAGATTAATAGTTAATTTCTTCTTCTCCAGTTCCTGCTAATTCAACACTGCCAGCACAATCTTGTTTTCACTTACAAGCTACTGACAAGTATGCTAAGAGCTGGCATTGTCACACTCAGCAGAACTAGCAAAGGAAAAGAAAAACATCAAAAAATTGCCTTGCAAGAATTACAAGACACTAATTTCTCCCTGGGAAATAAACTTTACAGGGATATTTTTTTTTCTTTTTAGATTAAGCTGAGTGAAACTGTGTTTCCAAGATCTTTAAAAACTTTTACCTCCTGGAAAATAATAAGAAAATATTTACATCATAGATGTGCCTCTTAGACTTTCTATAGAAAAGAGAATAAGGAAATTAAAAGAAACAGGAAACAACAACAAAAAAATAAATTAAAAAAGGAGAAAGAAAAAGAAAAATATTTCCATAAACTATATGCAAAGCTGTTAATGGTTTACTTAACAAAAGAACATCCCAACTTCCAGAAAAGACTGAAATCTTGTGATTAGTGATTTAATCATCTTGAAAATGAAAGGTGTGGATTTGACTCCTTTTGAGCCTACAGAGAAGTTCAGTTTAGTTCTCCGACCTTCTGTACAAGTGACACATAAAGATATCTTTATGAATGTGACAGGACTTCTACTTCCTTTAAAACGAATCAACACATTTTTCTAGAAAGGGCTTAACCAAATGGCCTTTTGGGACACCTAAGCTTCTTGTCATTATCTGAGTTACAACTAAATCTAAAGGCTATAGTCAAGTAAAGGTGTGGAGTTTCAGAGACAGCTCGTCCTCAGTGTTTCCTGTGGAAACATAGGTTAAAATACTTAGGCTCTGCCTGATGGACCACAGACCCACCACAGTAGGTTGTTTTTCAAGGACGTAAGAGAGGTGGGTTAGCAACTTTACCATCAACATCACGGGAAGACTGTACACCAGCCATGGAATGTTTTTATGGCTTTTTCTACAACTTCAGAGCTGCTTCACATCACAGCGTGAGGCAAGAGCATCAGAGCCCAAGCCTGTCCTAACCATGACTATTCATTTAACCTCTAAGAATAGTCCTACTGATATTGCATGCTGTTATTGCAAAGTATGTTTGCTGAAATAACTGGCAGTCATCCAGATGTTCACTAAGATAAGCAAGACCAAGACTGACTGTCATCTATCATTCTTTGTGACTCCATGTTGGCTTAAAATTTTTTTGAGGATGTAGGCATGACTCAGCAATTTAATGAGTATGATCAAGTGTTTATTTTTTTTTTTTTTGCAGAAGTTAATGTTTGTGTTTGAGTTGTTTCCTGGTTTGAATATTCATTCTGCTTACTTTTTAGTATCTGATTTACGGGTCTAATTAGGACCCAACTGCCTCCTCTGAACACCCTTTATCATCTATGGGAAAAAAGTAGATGGCTCATCCTGGATTAATTCCATGTAACTAGGGCAGCTTAATTGCTGGCTTTTCAATCTTTTGCACAGAGAGAGCAAGAGCTAAGCTATGCCTTCAGCAGGCTCTCTCTCTGGAAGTGTCAGCCTGCCTCTACTGAAGGACAAAAGGAGCCAGAGGGGACTAGCCTCTGAAGACACCTAAATTTGATTTTCCTTAATATAGTTAATGTGATTAAATCTGATAATGTGTGAGTTTTATTTTCATTTGGACTTCTAGTACAACTTTTATTTATTCTGAACTGGTTCATTGGGAAAACATTTTGGTTTTTGTGCTGTTTTTAATACTATGCTTTCCTAAAGCCTGCCCACCAAGGACTCCACACAGTTACCTTTGCCAAAAACAGAGGTGCAAATAGAGGGGTCAGAGTGTCTCTGAGAGGTCCTGGGAGTGACAACCTGAACAGTTATCCTGGACCCAATCAAAAATTAAAATTTAACACGGAGCTAGGTGAGGAGGACTATAACTTCTCTGTCACTCTTAGAAATTGCTCTTCTTTACATGAATTGGTTTTGTCACTGAGTATTCTTGAAGTGCAATTGGAATGCACATACAGTTGAATACAATTACCTCAGAAGTCAAATATTTAACAAATATCTCCCTTGGGAAGATACTCTGAGACTTACCTGTTTATGATGAGAAGCTAGACCCTAATTCTCTCCACCCTTACACACACGCACACACACCCCCTAGGTTAAAACTCCAGTCCTTTTAATATCTATTGAAGGTCATTTTAGCAGTTTAGGTTGTTGATGCAGGAGTCTTTACAGTCCAATTAATATCCTAAAACTCAACATCAAGCCCTGGTAGTCTGGAACTCCCCAAAAAACCTGAGTTTTGGGCAAAGCTTTCATTTCTGTTTGCAGCACATGTAAACCAGACAAATTCTTCACTGCCATTATGGTGGAGAGAAATGTGTTCAGGATAGCTGTGAGGAGCCATGTGCTTGTGCGGTGGCTGCTCTCATCAGATTCCCAGCAGTAGTTTCTATGCTATGTCATAGTCATCAGCAGCCTCCATCCTTCAGTCTGCTGTGTCCACCCACCAAATTTATCCCTCCTCTGTTTCATTTCCAGGGACAAACATGGATTGAATGTTAAGTGGATTTTGTAAGTGACATCATCTTCCTTTATGCTTGTGAGAATATTTCTTCTCTACAGCTCAGTTCAAATATAGTACCTTCACGATCAAGGAATGCCCTTATCATAGAGTCATAGAATCATAGAATCAACTGGGTTGGAAAAGACCTCCGAGATCATCAAGTCCAACCCTTGATCCAACACCACCGCTGTTACTAGACTATGGCACTAGTGCAACATCAAGTTGCCCACCTCCCTGGGCAGCCCATTCCAATGCCTGATTACTCTCTCTGTAAAGAATTTCTTTCTAATATCTAACCTAAACCTCCCCTGGCACAGCTTAAGACCATGCCCTCTTGTCCTACTGCTGGTTCCTGGGAGAAGAGACCAACCCCCACCTGGCTACAACCTCCTCTCAGGTAGCTGTAGAGAGCGATGAGGTCTCCCCTGAACCTTCTCTTCTCCAGGCTAAACAACCCCAGCTCCCTCAGCCCCTCCTCATAGGACTTGTGCTCAAGTCCCTTCAGCAGCCTGGTTCCTCTTCTCTGGACCTGCTCCAGCACCTCAATATCCTTCCTGAACTGAGGGGCCCAGAGCTGGATACAGCACTCCAGGTGTGGCCTCACCAGCGCCGAGTACAGGGGCAGAATCACTTCCCTAGTCCTGCTGGCCACACTGTTCCTTTATGCATAGCATAAAGACACTTCATCCAATCAGCACAAAGATTGAGTATCCTGTTGGAGAGGATAATACTTCTAAGAGAGGATACACAATCACTCAAACATACAATACACTGTGAAAGAAATGTTCAAGGGGACAGCCAGAGGGAAAGAAATATGTAGTGTTTCAGAGATACCAGGAAGAGTAGTCTTCAGTGTGCTCTGAACTCATGTTCTATGTCCAAGTTTTGGGAAAAGGTAAAAAAAGGGGTTAGATCTAATACGATTGGAAGTTTGAACTCCAGATGTCCTCTGAAAAGAAGGAAAAAAGGAAACACACTGAGTTCTTTTTTTATAGGAAGTGAACTGCTTTGCAGAAGTAATCAAGTTGAGAGCTGTGTGGCTCAAAGGCAATTTTAGTCACTCATAAGGAATATTCTCTGTAGTGACTGAGTGATAGTGAAGAATGTACTTCTTAATGTGTGGTCATGGCAAGCAAAGTACACACAGGAAAAAAGTATTAACGATTGCCAGCTGATTAAGAAATCTATGTTTAATTAAAAAATAATTAACTCTTTGCTTGCTAAGTACTGAGGTAAACTGAGAGTATAGGAACATAACTTCAAAGAAAGTTCTGGGCATATTTTACTCAGTAAAGACAAGAGGAGTAGCTCTATGTCTTTTAGTCATAGAACCGGTAGATTCTATATCTACCTCATCCCATTGTAATTCTTAGGTCAGTGAAGTTATACTGTTATAAATGTGGTAAAATCAAGAGCTCTCTCCCTCAATCAGACGTAAAGTCACAGCACAACATATTTAGAAAACAAAAACATTTTGTGTCATAAATAAATAGAAACTTTCCTTTTATATTTACCAGTGGAGTTTAATCATGTATATTTTAGGCATTGCTTTAAAAAGGGACTAACATCATATTTAAAAGGGATCCAGCATCATATTTGCACACTTTTTCCTTCTAGCAAAGGAGCCTGAAGAACTTCAAATATAAACCAGAGATACTGAAATGTGTTCAGCTCTGGGGACTTCAATACACTGTCAAATTACTACAGTTTAGCAATTTATCATATCCCAGATTACAAGTACCTGTCCATATACACACTATGACAAGTACATAGTAATGCAGTTTACCTTCACCCTATTTCATTGCTAGCTTACTAGCTTGAATGACCTCTATTTGCTGTGGACTGAGAGCATGCACAGCGTTAGAGGTATTCAATAATGTGTCAAGCTGGGATGGATTTAATTACAATTTCAAGCTTTAGAATAATAAACTGCAAAGCTACCTATATTAGCTGGGAAGGGCATATGTATCCATGATGTGCTCATAAAGAAATTACTCTGGACCTTCAAGTTGTACTCGTTTTCTTAGAACGTGTTATCCTTTCCGGTTTTTACTAGGACATAAACAGAGATACCAAAACATCAGAAGAAACTTTATATCTGAATTCCAGGTCTGATCTGCATTTGTGTTTTAAAATTGGCTGATAAGCCTCCCTTATGCTACAAAGAGTCCTGTCTTTCCTTTGGGCTGATCAGCAAAGTTTTGCAACTGCCTTTTCCTGACAATAATGGAAGATAATAAGGATGCTATTCGAAGAGTCCCTGAAGTTAAAAATAACAAAAAGCACAGAAGCCTGAAAAGATGGCAACATAAGCAATTGAAAACAGTATGTGGTGTGAACAGCCCACAAATGTCAGACTGTGCAACTTTGTGCTGAAAACAACAAAATTCAAACTAGGAGAAATACTCATTCTGCAAATGCCACATTTGGAAAGGTTTTCCAATATCAGAAAACAAAAAAATCATAGTTAAGAGAAAAAGGTGCTATTTTTTTCTGTACTCTCAAGAATGTTCATTTAGGTAGATACTTTATTGCAGTGATGATGGCCTTTGTGGTAGGCACTTAGCTATTATGGCCAGGTGTGTATTCAACAAAAAAAAGAGATGAGACCTTAATTCTTTTCAATGTAACAGCACTAGCATCCAGGAAGCACTAGTCATTGGGGTTGGTAATGCAAAGCCCAAGGGCACAGTCAAACATAACGTAACTCCAGATGTGACAAATAAAAAATAATTGAAAAATATATATCTGGACATAAGAGATTCTTTTGCCTCTCAGACTATCTGTTCACCAGATGAAGTTGAGACAGCAGTATAAGGAGATCGTATACTACAAGAACCACAGAGATGTTTTGTGATGAAACAGTGTTTCATTGGAAAATATGAATCAGATGAATTGGTGGAGTATGAAATATTTCACTGAAAACCTCATGAGCTTTCAGTGAGCAAACCTTCACCAATAGCACAGTAAAGCTCCACATAACTCTGTCCAGATTCCTGCTGTATTATTCCTCGTCTAGCAGTTCTGGGACACCTAATACACTAATGGTAATGCTGCCTGCATTCTCAACACAGCTGGCTCTACCTGCCATTAAACCTGTTACGTTTGGGGAACAAACCCAATTCTGACAATAAACCCAGTTCCTGTCATGGAACCTGAAAATGTCTGATTCATAGTTTAGAGTCAGCCTGCTTGCAAGTTTTCTTTCAAATTGTGGACCAGAAGAATTGTGGTACCTCTGTACCCTGTGTGATGCACCTTCCTGAAGTGCAGGCTTAAGAGAATGACTCTTAGGACAGGCAACCACTGCAAAGGACAGAAACAAGATCCCTTGGACTTGCACCTCTATCCAGATACCAATTCTGGCCCTGTGGAAGGGATGCTCTGAAAAGACCAATGAAACAACAGTAATTTAGGGTAAACAATCCCTAAGGGTTAGGTATTTAGGACTAAGGCATTCAGCTGTGGCAGTACGACTGCATCTCGTAACAGTTCTGTGAGGTAGAGTGCTGGCTTCTCTGGAGAGCCGTGCAACTCCCCCTGTGCTGGTTTTGGCAGGGATAGTGTTAATTTTCCTCACGGTAGCTCAGTACATGGCTGTGTTTTGGATTTTTGCTGGAAACAGTGTTGCTAATGCAGACACCTTTCCTTGCTGCTGAGCAGTGTTTACAGAGCAGGAAGACCTTTTCTGCTCCTCACCCCGCTCTACCAGGTAGGAAGCGGGAGTTGCACGAGGAGGTGGGAGGGAGCGCGGCTGACCCCAATTGACTCAAGGAATATTGCAGACCATATGGCACCATGATCAGCAATAAAAAGCTGGTGGAAGAGGGAGGAGGGAGGGATGTTGGGAATTAAGTCATTGGTCTTCTCAAATAACATGTGATGGAGCCCTGCTTTCCTGGGGATAGCTAAACACCTGCCAGCTCATGGGAAATGGTGAATTAATTCCTTGTTTTGCTTTACTTGTGCATGGAGCTTTTACTTTACCTATTAAACCGTCTTTATCTCAACCCAGGTGTTTTCTCGCTTTTATTTTTCAAGTTCTTTCTGCCATTCCATCAGGGGCGGGGAGGGGGGGGGGTGAGTGAGCAGGTTTGTGGGTCTGAGCAGCTGGCTGGGGTTAAATCCCACGAAACCCCCTCACATTCACATTTCTTTAACACCATATCTAGTTGCTCAACTCTAACTATATTCTTCAGCAGAATAAATGTTTGAATTCTCTAGGAAAAAAAAACATAAAGCAAGTGGTTTTCCTGTCAGCTGAACTTGTCACATGTTTTCTGTAGGGCAATAAGTGTTCTTACATCTCAGACTCCATCTAGCACTCCTAGAAATATACTTCACAAGGGTAAAATTGTTCTGGTAAACACAAATTACAGGCACAGGTCTATCTTTTTATGGCTTTGTCTACTCATGAGTTTTGTGCTGAGGTTGATTGGATAGAAACAGATCAGATTAAATCAGCTCAATCCTACTATCCTGAATAAAAAGGGGTTGTATTCTTGAAAACCAATCTATTACCTACCCTTACTCTAAGTTTAATATCGCTAACTTCAGCTATTTAAAATAATAGGCAGATATAGTGTAAAAGTATTTTCTAGGGTCCATCTGGAGGTTATATTACAAGCTTAGGCTAGCCAATTTTTCTTTTACACATTTTAGGCCTATCCTTAAGAACAGGCTTGTTCTCTTTGTTTTAAAATTTAATCTCTCATGGAATATTCATGAGTTCAATGGACAGTCAAGAAGCAGATCAGTGTGCAGTACTAAGCAGAGGAGGACCATGCAGAGGAACCTGCTCCCACTAGGCTTTGACTAAGCCCTGCTGTGTGAACTGCTGGAGAGCTTCCTCAGAGGCTCGTCTTTGCATTATTACTCTGTCCACGGCTGAGAACAATTCCTGGAGAATTTTCTGCTGAACACACAGCTGGAAAGACAATTTTCATTCTGTACAAGTTTGCTTTTGCAAGGTATTTCATTAATTTTTCCTGTTGTTTTCTGCACTATCGCCTCTCTGCAGCTTGTATCAATTATGGTGATTCACAAGAAAAGCTCTGTGAAGTTCCAAGCAGGACATGTGCTCTTACAAGAGATTTAGAGGAGGATTTCTCTGATAACTGTTGTTCCCTGTTGACATAATTGAGATTTAAAGTTAGATAGGGATAGAGCAAGTGAATTATGAAAATGAACAGATTTGTTCAATAGCTCCCCTTTCATATTAAGATATTAGTAATATTTAATTTTTACTTGGAATTCTGTTTCAGCATAATTCTCTTGCAAAAGAACATATTCTTCAGCAAATATTCTGGCCTGGGAATCTTAATATCAGCAAGAACTAAACAATATATGATAAGGATCCCTTTTGCCTTCATTTTAGGTGTTATGCAAAAATATATGTAACCCACAATAGAGCTAAGTTGTTTATTTTCTTTAAGGTTTCATTATTGAGGACTTCATTAGGCATCATAGAATCAATAACAGCCAGTTCCTCAGAGCTAAGCATGACACGCAATCTAATATAATCACCCATAATCAAATGAAATATTCTTGTAGGCTATTTATACAAAACTTCCCTTACATAATGGAAAGGAACTTAAATGTTTGAAAGCTTTCCAAGAGCAGATAAATTATGTTTTTCTGGGGTTAGGCAAAGTATCAGGAAACCTCATAATCAATAATTCAATTTGCCATTTCTCAGAATTAATCCTTTTCTTAATGACTTTTTCCTCCTTGCATTGATATGGAGTCTAGATAGTGCTACAAGACTGCAGAGTCAAAGAAATATATTGTTTCCATGTTGTAAATGGTAATGGTGAAAATAATTCAGTCTGACTGAAGTCAGAGGCACTATTACAAACTGGGGCAGTCCTTGACTATTATAATTATTTTAAATACTCTTCCTTTGGTGTTAGGGGACAAAGGGAGAGTATACCAGGAATTAAATTTCCATACAGTGGTTTAGTGATCTTTTGATGAGGCAGAAATGATGGATAAAACAGATTTGTTGGTTCTGCACGAGATTATTGAGAATTCTTACAGTTGCAAGTAAATCTATGTGCAAAGAAATTTATAATCACTATCTCGATTTTGGTAAGACAGAGTAGGAACTGGGTGCTTTGCCACATAAGAAACTTCAGAGAAGATCTGTACACTGGGCAGCATTAGCCCTTGCTTCTTTGGAATCAGCTATTGGGTTCCTCAAAGCTCTGAGCACAGTGCTAACCTAGTTTTTATTACACATCTATAGATGAGGTGAGAACTGGATGACAGTTGCCATATAAGCACAGATAAAGGTGTTGGTTTGTTTAGTGTTTTGTTTGTGGGGTTTTTTAGGATCTTCACAAAAGCGAGAAAAATATCATGTACTTAAATGGGTCTAGACAATTGCTATCAAAAGTAACAAAAAAATAAATAGGGAAAAAAGAATTAAACTCTCAATTCCCTAACAGGGGTGTACCACCTGGAAAAGCTCCAGGGAATAGAAAGGCAGGAAAAAAATAAAACTGAGATTTTATTTTTTAATTAACAGATATTTACAATATAGTTGTTTTTTTTTTTTTTAAATTAGAATCCTGCTTATATAAAGGCTCCTTGTCCTCTGTCCACAGAGATTAACATATTTTTTAATTACTGGCAATTAGGTCCCCAAAACTAGTTTTAGACTGATATAAATTACTAGGAAATATATGAGAAAAATGAGGTTTCAAATTTTGTAAATGTACCTAATTTATTTTTTTTAACAAGAGTCCAAACATCTCATTCTGACAGATGTAATACAATGTTTTAAGTTAGTTTTGAAATGTGATTTTAAAGTTTTTAAATTGAAAGCAAAAAAAATTCCCAGCATTTCCGAGACAAATGAATCAACAACTTCAGACTGATCCAGCAACAGGGGTTTTTTTTGTTTATTTTATTTCAGAATTATGTGAATAAACTACATTCCCCCACTCAAAAGGATATATAAATTGCATTTCGTTTTGAGCAAAGTCAATTTATTTTTTTGTGATATTTCAACTACTAGAGTTCTCAGGAATTTCTGCCTTGGCCCAGGGTCCCCTCATCTTTCAAGGCACCAGACTGAAAAATCCAGGTGAATTCCAGTGAAACACAGCTATTAGTTCAACAGAAGTTTGCTGAACTTAAGTTGTTTTGAATTAACTCTATCTGGCAGGCAAAACTCATTTCACCACCTTTGGGACTACTCTTTGATACCAGTTTTTACAAGAGAGGGCTGCTTGTAAATTGTTCTAACTGTCAGCAAAGGAAAAGACTAGTAAAATTTCCTTTCAAGATGTAGAGAATTAAGTGTTGCTTAAAGTGACTCTTGCACCCTTTTTTCCTCACTCTTTTATGGTTTTGATGTAACAACTCCTCCAAACAACATTTCATGGTTGAAAAATCAGTACCAAAGGAATCATTAGGTAGTTAAGGGTAGTGAGATCTTTGACCCTGGCAGAAAACCTGGCTATTTTTCATTAAAAATGAAAAGTGGTTAATGTTCTTTGCATGTTCTAGAAGGGAGCCGCTCCAAAAAAGTAATTAAGCTTCAGTGTTACTTTTGTCTTCTCTGTTTGTTTCACTGATCTGGCTATAGGAGAAGGAGTTTGTCTCACTTGAATTAATGGACTTTTAGCCTTTTTAAACACTAATATATTTTTCCCATTATGCACCAATCCTCCTTAAGTAATGTGAGTACTACAGAAGTGCAAACATATAATCATGTAGATGTTCATGAGCTAAAATTTCACCAGCTGCTAGATTTAACATGTACTGTATTTGCTAGCTGCCTGCTAATTAGGTTCCTTCATTAAGTGTAAGAAATTAGATAAAGCAAACAATTTTTCAGTGATTTATTTGACATCTTATACTGTTGGCATTCTCCCTCTTTATTTTAGTTTTTGCACATCTGAGACAGCAAAGAAAACATTAAAAGTAAATTGAAAATAGAAACTGCAACTTAAACATGAGTTCACGTGTTTGTAAATATGATGCACCTGGGAGTCTTGCATTTAAGGTAAGACTGGGGTGCAAGAGATCTTGGCTTGGTTACTATTTGCACCACAAACTCTTATTGCATATGCCAGGTTTTCCCACTGCAGCCTTTCTGCTAGGTCTTGATTGGCAGCAACAGGTTGATTCAAATTTGAGGAGATTACTACAGAAACTCATGGGAGAGTCATACTAAACTTCTTGGTGTTCTGGGAGATAATTTTTTGCACTTGCAAAGGTGAATAAAGTAGCTTAAAAGGCAATTTTAGTTAAAGAGGTAATGGAAATTCTTACAAACAGATGAACGTGGTAATGTTATACAGTTCTTGAAGGATGATATTTGAAGGTGTCTTCTCTAAAGAAAATCTTACACTTTATGCTACACCTAATACCACTTTTTGTCTTTCTACTCACCTTCAAAAGCCATGCCTTGTACCACACTTGTACTTCACAGACTGGCTAAGGCAATTTTGGCAGCTTTGCTTGCAGTTTTCAGTTCTCAGCAGAAATGGTGCAGAGCTGTGAGCGAATCACAGCCTCTTTAGCTCACCAAAAAAATCCTAAACATTTTCTTCTCTTTTTCTCATAAAGGTTGCATATGATCTCCTGCCCTTTTACTCTCTTTTCCCAGAATTTATCTTTTGTGCTTTGGTTGTGGAAGTAAAAGCCAACAGGTGTGTAATGACTCACCACAGGCACATTCAGAGCCTCCCAGTATAGTTCTGCGCTACAAACCTTTACTGTGCAGTGACTTCTTTGCACATCCAAGTGCCTCTTGGTTGTTACATCTCTCCATGTGCAAAGCAAACATGTTTTAGTTTGCTCATCCATCCTTTTTTTTCTCTTTCTCCTTCACTACCCACATATCAACAAAATGATCTTTGCTTCCTGCACATCCCACCCCCAGATTTTTGGGTGAAGGCTTGTATCAGTTTCTCTTTCTGTTTATGCCTCAACATCGGCAGTGTTTCTACCTTAATCTTACACAGGGGGTTGATCTGGATATTTGGTTGCCAACAAAACAGTTCAATTTTGCACAAAGTTGCTGGGTTTCATTTGTTCTTTGTGAAGGACAGCACAGTGATTTGAGTTTTTACACACAGTAAGGGGAGGAGGAGAAGAATCAGTGGTGAGATGAGACTACTCATGAAGGGGTTTCATCCTTCAGATAGCTTGCTGTTTCTGAACTGTGGTATTGCAATTCATACTTCTCATTGTCTACAATGAAAGTACAATCAGCTTAGAACAAAATCAGGTCTCCCTAGCTCTGAGCCTTTTGCAAGACAGAAGCCATGGCTGATCAAGCTTTAGTCTTTTCGCCATGGCATAGGATTAAGGCATTTTGTTACTTTTCTAGGGAATCACTGGGGTGTTTTTTAAGATAAATGCAAATACCTTCCTCACTCTCTTGTTCAGGTAGGGTTTGATAACCATTTTAAGCATCTTGTATTTTTAAATCCTCAGAAAATCCAAGAATCAGGCCAATTTTGCTACTGAAAGAATCCGGACTTGTGTGGTTCCAGCAGTCAGCTAGAGAAGAGAGCAAAAGACCTTTGAAAATGAAGAGGCTCTGGATGTAACACAGCCACAGTTCTGGGAGGACTGTCACAGATGAAGCATAAGAAGAGTGGAGGGTACAGCTGAGCGGAACTTTGTTATGAGGTTAGGAGAAGTACTGTGTTTAAAGAAAAATATTGACCTCTGGGCTAATGGGCTTTAGGGTATTTTAAGTAGTCTAGGGGAGTAGGATGGTTCTTTCCGCTATGCAGGGCAAAGATCTAAGAGCATACCTTAAGTTGTCCTACATCTCTCTTCGGGAAGGGCCAGGCGCCTCCATTCTCCTCATGTTCCTTCAAAATCAGAAAAATGATTGCACCCTCAGGACTTGATTTCTCTGCACCTTAATTCCAGTTTTGTATTCCTTAGGGTTTCTGCCTGTTAGCACTGTAGATGGTCTGGACAGAGTGTGATCCTTGTTACGTGATGTAGAGAACATAGCATAACCTTTTCATAATAACCAAGGCTTCAATCGTTGCATTCCTATTTGTTGCCAACCCAATTTAATGTTAGTTTGACCTGTGTATATGTCATTTTGTTCTACATCTTCTTACTGAAATTCTCCTTATTTTCAGATATATTCTGACTCCAACCCTTAGCCCTTTTTTTTGTCTTATTTCACTTTTTTTTTCAGCCTTATGTGTTAAATATTTATGCCTTTCATCTTTATGTATGATTCATAACAATCTATTGCTATTTCTCCGTGTGCTGAATTTAAATTAGCCTGCACAGGTAATATATGGCAGTGGCAAAGTCTAGAGCTGTGACTTGATATCCAGTAGGAAAGTGGACAAATGACAAGTTACTATTCTAAACCTTCATTATCTCAATCAGTACATCCCAGAAGAACCAAATAAAAAGAGCTTGTACTCCTTCATTTGCTGCAGCTAATGGACAGTATGGAAGGCCAGAAAACAAAAAGAATGTCTTCAGAATTTCAGAGGGTTTGTTTTTGTTTACATTTGTTTGTGGAAAGAAAACAAATTTGTTTACATTTGTTTACATTTTGTGGGTTTGGGAGTAATTAAATCAGAAATAGATTAGAATATTTTGTTTACAAGTAGCTAACAGATATAATCAGTTGTTGGGACTTCTATGGGCCCCGAAAGGTCCATATTCAAGTTCTTGCTTGTCCCTAATCATAGGAATTCTCTGAATGTATTCAAATGACAAAAATAGAAAAATAAGTAAAAATTGGTTCTGCATATAAGGAATGGACTTTTCTCACAGGAGGACTCAGCACGCACGTAGCACACAAAACCTCCATGTTCAAATCCCACAACAAAGTTGAAAGAACAAGAATTTAAGACTTATCCACTTAAAGCTAAGAGAAAGCCTCCACTATTGACCTTTTGGAAAAAAAAAAATCTTTTGTTGTTTTCCAAGAAAAAAAAAAAAAATACTTGGAACTGGTGTTACTTGTCCAAAACAAGTTTATTCTAAACAAACTGGTTTTGTATTGCATTAACCACCCAAGAAACATTAATAAATCTTAAAGTGCTATAAAACAAGGAAAGGATTTCTGGTTTTATCAACTCTCAGACAGTTGCAGTGCATATTATAAACTAGTTGCTGCTTGACTGTGTGGAAAGAAAATCTACTCACAAAACACAAATGTACTAGCCGCTACCATTTTTATGATTTACAACATGGAATAACTTTTTAGAAGGAAATAATTCTTCCTTTCTTCAAGGAAGATTTCTGCCTGAAAAAAATATAAACCCAGGATTTTTGACATGATATAAATAATGAATACTTGATTTTCATCTAAGATAAGCTGATTTATGTTATTCTGCTAATTTTCAGACGTACATGTGCATGAATTGGACTGACAGAATTTGTTTTAAATGCATTTTCATTAGTAGATGATTTAATGTGTCATTAATGTAAAACAAGAGAAAGTTTTTGACACACCAAAAGTATAAATAAAAGAAAATATAAGATTATAATGTATCTATGGCCTTATTATCACATTAAAAAAAATCTTCTCAAGAGCATGCTGGGTTTTATCAACTGAAAGCTGTTTTCTAGTACCTGAAGAGCAAAGTTATGATCTATGAAGATAATAATTACATATAAGAAGATCTATAACAATTATCTTTTTGTTTGAATGTATAAATAGAATTTTATCTTTCTTCCCTGCAGAAAACAAACACTTCTGTTGAGCAAGAAAATCTAAGGAATAAAATCCTTAGAAACAGCGTTATACAAAAATGAAATATGTTTCATCAGAAAAACATTATCTCATCCAAATCAGAATATTATATGGGTCAGAAAAGTATCTGTATGAAGACAGAACTCTGAACCTTTTTACTTGGAAGACTATTTATTGTGTATAAACTAGATTTAAACTTAGTTTATGTCTGAAAGAATAATTTTTTCTGAACAAATCATTAATGTTGGCACTTAGGGTATGGTTTAGTGGTGAACGTGGCAGTGAATTCTGTGGTATTTGAGGCCTTTTCCAACCTTAACAATTCCACAATTGTATGCTTAAAAAGCAGTATTAGATCAGGCATAATATTTTGATTGAGTTTAAATGGAACAGTTTTGAAAAATTCATCTGTTGGCATATTAAAATAAACAAATGTTCCAGTACAGGGTGAAAGATTTTTTCCTGGAAAGTTGAGGTTTCATGGTAAGTGTAAACTCTGATATTCAGCCAGTTCTTCTCTGTATATTTACATAGGTGTCTACTTACAATCTAGAATAATTATCATAGGATATGTAAGTGCTTGCAAATGACAAGCAGATGAAATACCGTTAGAGTGTAACTTCTTTGGATAAAGGCACACACCTCTTGTTACGCAGGACAAGTAAAGCACTTGCTGTTTCATAAAAACAGTCTGATCCATCACCATACTGAGCTGGAAAGAATCATCTGGAAGCACTAAACATGGGTAAGGAGAGTGGTCTCTCTGTTTTCCTATATAGTCTCAGACTGGACAAATTTTAAGGCTACAGAGATGCTTTAAATCCTCACGAGTCTAATGTCCAATTGCTTTCGATTAGGTACATGACTACTGTTACTCTCCTGATGAACTGTGTTTGAGTGGGGACAAGAAGGTCATGATTTTGAATTGGAGACACATCTGACTGAAATAGCAACAGATTCTCCCAATTTTCCTTTTATTTTTCTGGTGACTAGAATATTTGGTGTAGAAGAAGATGAGGGTTTTAAATGTTCCTTAGTTAAAGGAAATCGGGAGTATAAGTTCCTATTTGCTATGAAAAAAGCCAGATAACTGAACTAAAGGTGAAGTGTCTAATCTCCCAGATTGTCTTCTCCTTTAACAATCACCTCATCTGGAAAAATAGGCCAAACCAGCCAATCAAGCATTAGCAAGATCATAACCAAGGATGATCCTGTTATCACTTTCTTTGCTGAAGTTAAACAGACTTGTTAGGAGCTGCTTGCCTTGTGAAAATACCAACTCACACTGACCAGAAGAAGTACAGATTTGACTGGAAGGATAAGAAGAACATTTTGGAGGCCTTCACACAGAAATAAAATATGCTGTAGAACAAATGGTGAGGATAGTTAAACAATGTTATATTGCAACAATTTGTTGTTTCTTAATGATTAGATTTCCAGCCTTGACCCTCACTTGACTTTTAACAATCTGATCTTCACAAAATGAGTATTATTTTCTATTTTTAATTGTCTTTCATAGAACCAGTCTTTACTTTCACAAGGTAGACTGCTTGTTACATGCATTTCTAAGTATACTCTTTAAATGGCAAACATAGTTTTAATCGCTGTGGATTGGATATTGTCTGGCAAAAGAGCAAAATGTTGTATTTGAGAAGCTCTAGGCCAAGACACAGTTTGATTCAAAAATATCTTTCTTCTCAGAGGAAACATAAAGGTTTCTTTTTATACTTGGTTTCTTTGTATGAATAATTCCTGTTACAGATCAGAAAGTCACAGACACAAGATAAGAACACAATCACTGTTCAAAAGAATTTAATATCAAAATAGTGGCTTAGTAACTAAATTAGGTAATTACAGCTTATCAAGTTGCACATCTCTGTCTACATATTCCTTTTTGCTTCACAGAGTGGTGTAAACCAGACCTCAATCCCACCCCTTACACACCTTCCTGATTTTACCAACTAATTCAAAGAATCCATTAAAATTCACAAAGTTAAGCAGCAGCTGTGTAAGTATTTGCAGGGTCAAGCCCTTATAGTTTAAATCGTTACTACATGTGTATCCAGAACCTAGCGATGGGGGGCCTTGAAGGCTTATTTGCATCTCCTTGGCAGAAACCTGAGAGCAATTCTTTTGCAATACTCCAAACTCTACCTTACAAACCCTTTGAGGAAAAGAAAAAAAGAGGGGTACAAACCTTCCTGGAAAGAGAACATTTTTGCTGTTGAGCTACCTGGAAACTATTTCAAAAGAGCTTTTCAAGTAGCAAGTCTTTTACACTCTGCCATTCAAAATACATTTCTTGCTTTGGTATTCATGGGGAAATTTTGGATTCTCCGTGTATAGATTTTTCTTTAATTGATATGAACTCATTTAAGATGATATTTTTTCCTCCTATGATGATATTTTTTATTATGTATTTGTAAGCCAAATTAATTTTGCTATCAGAGGACAGCATATTTACATTTCATTAGTATTTTTTATCACTGTATTTTACTAGAAAGGTACCTGAAGTATTGCGGGCTATGCAGAAACTAAGTAAACCCATGAATATCCCCAGGAGTCTGTGTGGAGGAGTAGCTGAGAAAAGGCTGGTGTTATATACTAGTTGTAGGGACTTGGCTCTGAAAATATGTTATTTGGGAATTACTTAACTACTGTTATTCAGAAATGTCTTCAATCAGAATTTTTTTTAAATGGATTTTTTAACTGAATTTCTCATCATTGATAGATAGACATTTTCCTTTTATTCTCTGGTATTTTAAACCTAAGTTATAGGTAGAACTAAGAAAAAATTCATTTTTTTTTTCCTTGTAGTAAATCTGATGATTCAATTTCTTCTCTGAATCCCAAATCAAGATGAAAATTTTAATATTGACTGTTGCACATAAATTTAGAAATTGACTCAGAGATATACTGACTTTGTGTAGATATTTTAGAAGTAAATAAATTTTTCCCCAAATTTGAAGTGTTTCTTTTAGTTCTTCTGAGTCGTGTGTAGGACATCATAGGGGCTGGAGCAGCTCCCTGTGGACCAACGTGATGACCCCAGCCACAGTCATCAGGCACCTCCATGGGAACAGGAATAGAATAAGGCTCAGTCAGGACATCATCCCACGCATTAGCACCCGGAACAGCAGAACCATCATGAGCCCCAGGTATGGCTGCGTCACGATGGGGATTTTGCACTGGTGTGGTCTCCCATGTGCTGTCTCCCTGGTCATGATCTCCCCAAAGCATGTTGAGAACCTCAGAGGTGGTCACCATGGGCTACTGCAGACTTGTGCTCACCTTGTAAATTTTTGTAGGGACATCCTTGGATAAAGAAAGTTACTGTCTGTCCTCATGGTTTCCTAAGTTGTACCCCAGCATGTATTTGGTCCACTCCACCCATCACTTTTTCAAACAATTTCCAGTCACCCCATGATAGGTAAAACACCTCAGAGCTCACTCTCAATAAAGAGTTTGCATGCAGCCTACCTTGGGAGTGAAAGAATTTGCCACTACAACTGTGGTTGTAGTATTGGTTTTCCTCAATGCCCAGGAACAGTTCTGGTCATAATTTGTTTAACTGGCATGGATGTAGTCCCTGAAACTTGTTTGTTCCAAAAGCCCCCATTGGATCATGGGGGCAAGTGTGTATTACATTTTGGGGAAATGCAATCTCTGTGAGATTGTCTAGAATATGATGAAGGCACTAGCTAGCTGCAAGGCAGCAGTGGAGATAAGTAACACGGTATTTTACTGAACTAATTCAATATGAACTATTTACCATTCTCAAAAATAAGATATTATATTTTGTATTGATTTTTGAATCCGGTTGTGGATTGGAGCATGAACTTCAGAATTTACTAGCTACCTCTTATATCAGTGTTCAGGTAATTTTAACCTAGAACACATGGGTTTTCCGTTACAGTTCTTTTATTCTGTCTTATTAAACTATTTGTTTTAATATAGTCTCATAGGCTATATTAAAAGTACTACTCCAGATTCTCTTTAGTAATCATCAAAGCATAATCTCATTAGTAATTATCAAAACAGTGTCCCAATGGACACTGTTAAATGACATCCCTCTGTATATTTTAATAGTAGTGGTAGTCATACCTTTCGGCAATTTACAGTGTAGTATGTTTACATTGCTCAACTTCTCATTTATGTATTAATAGCCCTCAAATGAATTTTTTGGTCAGCATTCATTGTTTTCTAGTGAATTGAGGTAAGGCACCTCATCAGATAATACCATTCTTTTATTTACTTCTGGTCAATCCTATCAATGGTAATATTGTAATTAAGCATGTTGAAAAAAAAAAAAAAAAATAGAGGAAAAAAAGTTGAACTTGTTGAAGGTACGTCATTGATCCAGAGAGAAATCATAAAGTATATCAGAAGAACTGAATTATTGAAATTCTAAAACTCATATGGTGTGCTACAGTACAGAGTGTGATATTATCTACTTGGGAACTAAGAAGAATTTCGAATACAAATGGTGATATCCTAGTTGGAAATTAGAAAAGAAGAAAATCATATGTTAGAGTGAGCTAACCGTACATTGTATGTATGAAAATAGGGCACACACAATATGAGATCTCACCTGTGACATGGCCTGTAGAAGTTAAGAATTACTAAAGTTGTTGCATGAAGCACCACCAAATGTCATTTGTGTTCTAGTTTTAATCCCATTCACTAAGCAGAAGATGAATCTAAGTAGAACTGATAAGGTTATTAGGAGTAGAAGACAAGTGGGTTGTCTCCCTTATGAGACAGAATGCAATTAATTTAGTTGTTTTGCTAAACCGAATGAGAAATGTGGAGAGGGTATTATCAGTGTCCATCAAGAAGGTGACTATGTGACAAAAGAAATAAATAAAACACCAATATTTCCAGAATTTACCATAGTTTCTCTGCCTTACTGTAACATTACTTGAGTACTACCAAGTCCTTCACTGGACAGATATTCTATGATGACAATAAAGGAGATGTTTGAGTTATGTGAATGGTTTTGACACCTTATGCTACTCATTATATGACATTTAGATGAGGGAGAGAAAGGAGAAAGGTGGGAATGACAATGGAATGGCTCAAGAAGAACCTGTTGAGAAATGAGGTGTGATAACAGAGACCACAGGTCAGATATTTTGCTAGGGGTAATGTGTATGTGGTTATATGTGAAGATATATGTGGTGATGGCATATTTGTCATACTTCAAATTGCCTCTGTAATTAAACTGTGTGGCTTCCCCTAGACAAAGAAAAAAAGTTGTTGTTTATACAACCTAAAAGATGTAATTTTCAAAAGAACAAGCTGGCACATAAATTTAAGCTAAAAATCTAAAGAAATTCTCTGGCCTCTCTAGAATTGAGAACCCAAACCTCCTTCCAGAGAAGCATGAGAGAAAGAGTACTTTCATAAAGAGATGTACCAATTTATCAGAGGGATTATATAACATGTTTATCCTCAATAGCAGATGATGGGAGTGAGACTTGGATGTCCATTCCATTGTTCTCTTCCATAATGCTGCAGGTTGCTATTCATCCATCTTTCTGTACATACCAAAACAATAATCAGTGAACCTGAGTTTAAAACTAACTTGGTCTTTTGAAACTTCAGACTTCTGTGTTACTAGGAGAAGGTCACATATCACAATACCACATCATCTAATTAATTTTAAAAGCTCGATGCAAATGCTACTATTTAAAAAAAAGAAATTAAAAATAGTAGAGTGACAAAGAATCACAAAGTGGCTACCAAGTTCATAATGCAAAACTAAAGACAAAAGAACAACATTTTCTACCCAAAAAGTGATATTACTAAAGTTAAAAACATTCCATTATTCAAATCAGAATGCTTAAAGTTAACAAGTTCTGGTGGTTTCTGTGGAAACAAGGTCAAAAAGCTATAGGTAGTCAGCGTGCTGCCATTAGCTGAGAAGGAGATCTCTCCCTTGCAGATTTCAGGAGCTCCCTGCCTGCTGGGAAACATGTATAGAAAATCATAGTCCAAAAGTATTTTGCAGGGTTTCAGACTGGTTGAAAGGATGTAAAGGTTAAAAAAAAAAAAAGAGGAAGTAATAGTTGAAAACATATGAAAAATTATATATATATGGAAAAAAATCTGTGTTAAAAGTATCAAATAATACTAATAGGTATAAGAATTTTAATTTATAAGATATAAAATGTTTTAGTTTGCAGTATTGATAAGTGGAGATTTCAGATAATTTGGTATTTTTGGGAGAAATTTAATTACGGTCACAGCAGCAACTTCTAAGGGATCTGCAGATAACTATACAAGCTGTAAACTAATCAGCTGTGGTGTTGATATAGAATGTGTCAGAGGCAGGACAAAATGGAAAAAGGACCCATAGTGGTTTTGGATATAGGGATTTATTTAAAAGTTAATGAGAAGAGGGCTTTTATCCTATTTGTCTGCCTTGCATACTCACTTGCTCACTCTCCTTGGTGTCATGTTCACTGGATCTCAACTTCCCTTCCCACAGGAGCATCACTGCTCATCTGGGAAGGTCAGTCAGAAAGTCTTGTCAGTCCACACTCATAGTTCAGTCCCAGGACTCCTTGTCATCCTGAGCATCCTCTGTTGCTCCTCTCCATGCATCTCCCACATCTCCAGGATCCCGTTACTTCTAGGATCTTTCCTCTAAACAGCGTCTTCACCTTTTTCTTGCCTTGTCCCCTTCCTCCTTCTAAGATCACTTTTTTGGGAATCCTTTTCTGCCATTAGTCCTTAGTTTTCCTGACCTAAGTAGTTTGTGTGCAGAAGCACAACATGTGATCAGCTGACTCTGTCTTACCTCTCTTCATTAACTGGAGGGTTCAGGATTTGCCACTTTTGTTCAGAGCACGTTTTAATAAAAGTTACAACTAACCCACGTCAGCTGTTGCTAGCAAGTAACAGGCTTCTGCTTGAAAGTTCAGAAGTTCAGTTTTTTCACCAAACAATATACACATAGACCCAAATTATCTTCTGGCATTCACAGTTTAAGTCTTTTTTTTACCTGCAACAGTATCACAGGCAACACATAGTAGCACATTCATTATTTTCTCTAAGAAACACAAATTCAAATAAGACCTTATATTGAGAAGACATTGTCTTCCTGTATTCTGTAAAACAAGTTGGGAATCAAAAAGAAAAGAACCTCAAAAGCCTGCTGAATTTTTAAGAACTTGAAGGAGAGCAGGAAAATGAATAAAATGTCTGAAAAGCAAATTTAAACTGAACAGTCAGCATCCCCTGACATTCCCCTCAGTTCATCGAATTTCCCATCCATCAAATGTAGAAAAAAAGTTGGTTTTTTTTCTTTTTTTTCCCCGAAGATGAAAACTCACACCAATGAAAACAGCTCTAGGTGTTCCAGATGGGGGTAAAGGAAAAAAACAAACAAACCAACAAGCAAACAAAAAAGAAAAGCAGAATGCTTTGCCTTTTTTTTTCAATATTCGCACTTTGGCATGGAGAAATTTCTCATGGTGTCCCACTGAAGGTGTTTGACAGGGTAGCAACAATTTTCTTGGTACAATAAGGAAATGGAAAACACATGACAGCAGACAAAAGAAGAATTTTGTGCTGGGTCAGGACATAAGGATTTGCTCCCATATGATCTTTCACAGAACGAAACTACTCTGTTCCTGCCTTGCAGCTTCTAGCTGAAGACACATCAGAAGCTCTCTAGGTATGTGAACCCAGTAATGGGCTCAAGAAAATATGTGTTGTCCTTTAGGAAAGAAAAAAAAACTTCTTCTATGCAATTTTTTTTGACCAATCCTGAACAAAAGCCTGTTTGGTTTTATTACAAAACAATATTTTGATTTGCCCAGGTTTGAAAATGCAAGAATTGTAATCAACATCTTTGTGAAACACTGTCTTTGAACAGCAAATGATAGGAAAGGAACATATAAAGAAGAACACAAAGACCACTCTGATGCAGGAACTTGTTTAACTGATTGCTCTATGCTGCTCTATTTAAACTCTCTCTCTTTTTCTGTGACCTTTTTTCCCGTGAGTATTTTTAATGTTGCTCTCCTCTGAGTCCTGGGCTCCTTGATATTCATCTCGAATGCTAGTATCACTGAAGCTTTTCTTTGGCCTTTTACGTAGTGAAAGGGTGAATGAATCACAAGAGGCCTGAAAACGAGAGATGCTAAGAGGTGTGATAAGAGTGCAGAGAGAGCTCTCTTTTCCTTTTTCAGCCCTACTTATGTATTTTCTCTGTTCCTTGCAGGTTTTATGCAGGTGTATTTTTCAGGGTAGTCAGACCTGCTGAGATGTAAAATAAAGCAGTGATAAAAGTAGAGAGATGCATAAAAAATGAGATGGTGACACTGTGTTTAAGGTGCTTCTGTCAGAAGCAGCTCTGTGAAGATTGCCCTCTCAGCACTATGTGATGCCTAGGTGTTTTGTTTTTCCTTAAATCTCCTAGAATCCCATCATTACTAGGGAATCTGGAGTCATTAAAAAGAGATTCACAAGAATAAGAATGAATTTTCTCATCCACATACCTGTAAAGAAGATCTTGTCGAATATAACTTCCTCTACAACCTTAAAAATGGATTGCATTTTGAAGTATATCTGGATTTTGTAGTCAATCTTTCTTTGTAGGTAGAATAAATTGCTGATCAGGAATACCTGAAATGGAAAGTCTGCTCACTAAAGAGTGGATAGTAATGAGTATCTCTGTGTGTCTTAGAAGTTTAAATGCTGTCCAGCTGGTCCAGGATTTTTTTTTTTACAGTATATTTTATCTATAAGAAAAAAAGTTTATCAAGCTGAAGGGTTTTTAAAAAGTATAACTATTTTTTTTTTATTATTCATGTTGAGATGTTATTCTCAATAAAATGGAACATTCAGCTGTGAAAATGGAGTTCTATTTTCAAATTGGGCAGAGAAGAGGCTTAGGTCAAGAGATTTTTTTTCATAATCACAACTTTGCTACTTACTCGTTAATATGTACATGTGGGGCTGATAAACTCTGAATGTTAGGAATTTCATTCTGATGAATACCACAACCCAAATATACAGGCTCCACAATGTTTCAGGGGCCTGAAACAGGAAGCCAAAGGAGAAACTTGCTAAATACATTTCTCCAGTATCCAAGACAACATAAATGTTATCTTAAAACAGTTGCTTATGCCCTGAACTTGCAATACTGCATCCAGTATATTAACAATTTCCATATGAAAATTAAAATTGCGCAGAGTACAAAACATTTCCTTATTCCTCTCTATAATCTTCTTTTGCTTTGATTGCTTTGATTGGGGAAAAAGCTATTTCTCACTGTTACAAGTATAAATTTGCTGTTTTCCTAGTGATACTTTTAGAAAATACAATGCAAAATCCCATTTAGAATCTAAATACCTACTACAATCTAAGACAAAAATTAAATTTCCTCTTCTAATTTTTGCAATTTCATTGTCTGATCCAGAATTTCCATTACTTTACATTATGCAGAGATCACACAGTAGTTGTGTTGTGATGGCTTTAAAATACGTGTGTTCCACTGTGTTTTGGGTGTGTCAAGAATATAAATATCTTGATAATTAACAAAGTCAAAGCCTGGGAAATTCAAATCAAACTAAGTTTGATATTTGAATGACCTCTGATAAATACATGTGACATTTCGGTAAAATAAATTATTTTCAATACATATGTCAGAGTCAGTAGGGGTTTAGTAAAAGGTTGTTTATCCATGTCTGTAGGCACACACATAGGCATATGCACACATAGCTATGCATATATACATAAAATTAAATAAAAGCACAGTAACTGTCACTACTCTTAGGATTTCTGGCAACAACGAAACTTCAGAATTCTATCTGCAAGTATTCTACTGAATGAACCTTTCACATTTTTCTATCCATATGCCATTATTAATAATATTAAACCTGTGAGGAATTATGAATGACATTGATTAAGGAATAAGTAAACTACCCTGTGCTTGGCAGTAATCAAAATAATGGAAGCCCTAGGTTACAGTGAGGCTAAATGGAAATGTTAAGCTGAAGTCTTAAGAATATAACTTTGTGCAGCCTTATGACTCCAGAACTGACCTAGAAGTGGGGAAAGACAAAAAGCCAACAAGTAACATTTGTTGTGTTACCTAAGTTGCTGGCAATTAACACAGATAATTCAAAAGAGTTCTGACCAAAAAGACAATTTGGAATAAATGAAGAAAGGGAGTATAATTTGTCCCGTATGCAAGCAGCACCTTTGCAACTGCTGCTCAAGTTTCTTATTTATATTTAGCTAACCTTGTGGCAAAGCTCAGCTAACTAAGGTAGCTACGGACTAATCTTGCCACTCACTGCACAGCTTTCTTGCATATAACAGGACCGATTTCAAGACAAAAGGCTATATTTGATACAGTAATTTCTGAACTTAGAAACTCTTTGTTTCTAGTCAATCATTTTTTAAAGCATAGAATGAGATCTGCCCTGTAAGAATATGTGTGGGATGAAGTGGAAAAGCTCACAGGATGTGACATAAAGCCAAAGTTTTCATCTGCAGCAGGTCTGATGTGTTCTTTAACCTCTGAATGAATTTTGAGAAGAAAATATACTCCGTTCAGTATCAGAAAGTTCCCTACCTTTCAGCTTCATTAAAACAAAAAGATATCTCAATATTTATCAATTCCTAAATATCTTTTCAATAATTGATACTTGCACTTGCAGAGGACCTTTGATCACAGATGATCAAAGAACTTTAGAAATAATGCTGAGTTCATAACTAAAATACTAAAATACCATTGCAAAGTAAAAAATTTTATTTTTGCACCTAAAAAAATCCCACCAAAACCAAAAACCAAACTAACCCACCTCACCCCCCCAAAAAAAAACCAAAAAATCCCCCCCCCAAAAAACCCCAAATCCACCCAAACAAACCACAACACAAAAATGCGAGGAAAAAAACCCTAAACTTTTTCAAATAATAAGACACATCCCACAAACTGAGATTGGAATGCAATGAGTTTCTTCCTCTGTTAATTATAGACCACAGGTGTGAATTAATTTTAAATTCTTCATCTCCATACAGGACTTCTTCATTATATATACCCCAAAACTGGTCTGCTTTTTTTCTAGCCATGTACTTTGGTCAAATGAAATACCCTTCATGGTCTCTCGAACCTGACTGTGATCATTTGCCTTGCCTTCCTTGATTACAGGGTCTTGCAGGTGTGTCACGTAAAAATGGTGACACCACTAGTAACAAATTTTCATCAACCAATGTGACTGGGACAAGTGCCTGCAGATGGGAGGAAAGCAAACATCTGTCCTAAACTGCTATGATTCACTTCTAAAATCAAATTACTGGACTAGTAGATGAGTAGATAGCAATGATACTACCTATTTAGTCTACAGGAAGGGAGTCACTGTCTCCCTAAGATCATCAGAGACAAGCTGTTGATATATGAGCTGGATGAGAAGACAGTGAGATGAACTGAAAACAGCCTGAATGGCTGGGTCCAGAGATCGGTGATCAGCCGTGCAAAGTCTGCTCAGAGGTCATTAACTAGCCTTGTATCCCAGGGGTCAATTCTAGGTCCAGTCCTGTTTAACACCTTCATTAATAATTTTGTATGATGGTGCCCCGCAGCAAATTTGTAGGTGACACAGAACCAGGAGTACCTAATACACCACCGGGTCATGCTGTCATCCATACAGACCTCAACATGATCAGAGAATCATAGAATGGTTTGGACCGGAAGGGACTTCTAAAAGTCATCTAGTTCAACCCTCCTGCAATGACCAGGGAGAACTTTGACTAGAGCAAGTTGCTCAAAACCCTGCCCAACCTGACCTTTCTAGGGATGTGTCATCTACAGACTCCAGTGTTTCACCACCCTCCTTGTAAAATTTTTTACTTATGTCTACTCTGAATCAACTCTCCTTTAGTTTAAAATTATTATCCCTTGTCCAGTTGCTACAGGTCCTGTTAAATAGTCTGTGACCAACTTTCTTATAAACCCTCTTTAAGTATTAAAAAGCCTCAATAAGGTCTCTCCAGAGCCTTTTTTTCTCCAGGCAGAATACTCCCAACTCTGTCAAACTTTCTTATAGGAGAGGTGCTCCATCCCTATGATCATTTTTGTCATCAACTTTCCTCTGTCCTTTCTGTACTAGGGAGTTCAAGAGCTGGAGTCACCTCTCTTATGAGGAAAGGCTGAGAGTTCAGATTGTTTAGCCTGGAGAAGTGAAGGGTCACCAGGGATTTTATCAATATCTATAGATATCTGAAGAGAAGGTGCAAAGAAGATGCCCAGTGAGGTGCAGAGTCTCTGTCCTTGGAGACCTTCAAAAGTTATCTGGACATATTCCTGGACAATCAGCTCTAGGTGGTCTTGTTTGATCATGGGTATTGGACAAGGTGACCTTCAGGGGTCCCTTCCAACCTCAGCCATTCTGTGATTCTTTGATTCTGTGATATGGTTTGAGTGTCATGGTAACAACACTTCTGCAGCTCTAGATAGGACAGAGCTGAAAATCTATACTATATCAAAGCACAGGCATCTGTGAAGAATTTTTGGAGTTTCATAATGTATAATCTTCATAACTCTTCTCAGTGCATTGAAATGCACTTACTTGTAAAAATAAAAGGGACCTCTCAAGGAAACTACAAAAAAGACGTGTAAAAAAACCCCAGCAAAACAACATAACCCTGCCAAGGAAACTCTGCTGCTACTGCTGCTGTAAGGATGCTGAGGGCACTAACAGGACTTAATGGCCCTGGCCTTCCTCACTGGGGTCCCTTGCCCATATCTTGCCCATGGGGTCAGGTCCCCTGTTTCAATGTAGGTCTTGGCAGACCCGTCTTGAGCCATGCTCTAGTTATCTCATCTCTGGTCCTGTCTCCTGCTGCACTGAGGGGACTTCCTGTGAACATCCTGACTCCAATTCTCTTTGATAGGTAATTACAGGGCAGCCAACATGTTACCACACCAGCAGGGTGGTACAGAACTTTGCTGCTGGGAACTCCATCACTGGGGCCACTGCCCATGCAAGGGTTGCTCTAGGCTCCTGGCTCTCCCTCAGTCATTGGTCAGTACTACTACTCTGCTGCTGGATAGCTGGGGAGCCCATATGACTTCTCTACTTTTCCTGTTACTGCTGACACTCTGTCACTCTCTCAAGACAGACTTTTTTAGATAAACCTTTCTGTATCTTTGGATTTTTAACTATTTTGCCCTTTAGGGAATAGCTCATTTTTAAATTATTGCCATGTCTGATTGACACTCAAGCCAAGCCCTCATAAAATCTAGAATTCTATTTTACCTTCAGAAGAAACTCTCTCTTATGTGACACTCTTTAAAGAGCTTTTTATCTCTTACTGCAGAGCTCTAAAACCTTGCTATTGACTTCTACATTTGCCCAGAATTAAAAATATGGGTAAAATGTTAAACATCCTTTTTTTTTTTTCCCAATTAGAAATGAGCAGAATAGTAAAAGAGATAAGGATGTTGAATGTATGTGACATAAAAAAGGAAATTATACCTGTTACATGTATGTAACCCATGTATGTAATTACTTTTTGACATGAAAAAAAATCTGAGAGCAAAGCAGGTACTGGTAGGAAAATACAGATTCTGAGTCTGGAAAGAATGTGCAGTGTGAGTTACATTACGCCTGTCTAGCTTCTTTACACGTTCAGTATTATTTGAAAATAATAGTAACAAAATTAAGCTAAACACAGTCACTGTTCATCATGGAACGAAATTATGAAAAGGCAAGATTTCAAGAAGATGGCATCCTATAACTATTTCTAGATAATACCAATATAGTGAACTATACCTAAACTGGATATGTTTTAGAATATAGTGGGAACATGAGCCATTTATGAATCATAATCTCTTCATGTGGAAATCTCCCAGTGAAGACCCATTTAGATACAAATAATCACAGCCAGTAATACTTAATATTCTCCTTTGAGCAATTAATTTTCTATATCCTTAAGTCAGAACACCATTCCTTTTCTACCTGAGCTTCATTTCTTAAACACATTTCAGGGAATCCCAACTGAATTCCTCACAGTGGATTCCCCACAAGCTTCATAGTTGCTTTCTTCCTGTTTTTTAACTGCTTAATCTGGAATACTTCCAATTTCATGCTTAGGCAAAAAATTGTCAATAGTACAGGAAACACTTAAAATGAGATGGTTTGAGCAGAATTACACCTTACCAAATATACAGCAAGAGTGTGTTTAATATTTTAATAGTAGAAACTGTTGGTTTGCCAGTTATTGATGGTGCTTGTGCTGCTCAGAAGAACAATTGCATTACCTTGTTCTTTAACTGATCAATAGGTTGCTTATAACAGAAAGATAAAATTTTCTTTATCAACTTCTCATAAAGCTTCTGACCATACAAGATGCTACATATGAGAATAACAGTGTGTTTTACATATATTAATAAATTAACAGTGAAAAGTAGCAGTGATATTAATCATGTCCAATTTTTACAGTGTTGCTTCTTTGCTAGAGTTGTCAACAGAACAAGAGCACTGGTGCAGAATTCAATTCCCCAGTATCATATACAAAAGCAACTCTTTCCTGTACTTCTAGATTCTAATCCAATAATTACCTCTGCAAGGAACTACATCCATCAATTACATCCATTATACTGCACGTGCCTTGGCAATGCTGGTGGCTTATAACCATGTAATTCAGTTGCAGAAATCAGCTCACAATGAACTCAGACTGTGCATCTTTTTATTAACCTTAGAAATCTAAGACTGTCCTTGGTCACCCAATAACATCAGTGTATTACACCTACTTTTTACACACATCTCAAAGCACAATCTGTTCTGACAGACTGTGAAAAAGTGTGTAAATTGAATACTTACAAATTTATCTCCTACAATAGCAAAGAGTAGTTTTTTGCGTCTTAAAAATAATCATTATTTAAATTAAAATGTAGAAATAAAAATTGCTAGAATAATAAGCATAGAATTTTGGAAATCATACTCTTCATGGGTAATACAAGTGTAATTGTTTTATAAACAGCAAAACTTCTTGTTATTTTCTAACTCTTTTATCTTTTGTAATATAGTAAGAAAATTTAAATGAATAGAGGTATGAATAAATAGATGGTTATAATGTCATAATGAGACATCTAAGAGCAGGACAGTAAATGAATGGATTTAACATCTGTTGGTATGGTACCTTCCTTAAAACTCCTTGTTATCTGGGAATAGACAAAAAAGGCTGTATTGCTATCTATATTGACTGCTATCTTGAACTGATTATTAAAGTTGTTGTACTGTTATTACTGTTCTTTTAAAGAATCAGTGAATGGTTGATATTTTCTTCATGCTCTAGAGACTTTGGGTACTAACCCAGCTGGAATACAATCAGCATGCCAATACTCAAAACCCTAAAATAGTTGCAGGATTTTCGTGGAGAGTAAGTGCATAATTTGGCTAAGTAGTATTTTTTTTCTTTATTGTTAAGATGTTTAATGGTTTGAACATCATTTGACAACATTTTTAATACCATAGAAGTTTTGGTTTAATGTCTGTAACAAACCTAGATTGCTGTGCCATTTCTGCCACGGCGGCAGTGACAACCTTCTCATAGGTTGTACTTTAAGGTGGGCGAAGGTCTGTGCTCTGAATACTGCTCAGCTTCTCATCAGCTCCTTTAAAATTCTAGTGCCAGAAACTCAACAAGCATAGATCAATCTAATTCCCTTGCATCACCAAAGGATTGAATTTGCAATACACTTTCACTAGAACTGCACTAAGTGCATCAAAACCATATAATGTCATCTGTAAATGCATCTGCTTGGTTTTTTTTTCTTTTTCTTTGTTGTGAAATGTATATACCTGCCTTTTGTTTGTTTGTTTGTTTGAGGTTTTTTTTGATTCTGAGTTTCAGGGGTTTTTTTTGGTAATTGAATTTCATTACTATGTCTATAATATGGACTTTTTCTAGTAAGTTATGCTGTTTCCCCTCTGTGGTCTTGTCTTGATTTGCGTACACTTTGAGATATAATGACACACACTACTATGGAACACCAGTGAAGTAAGCGTGCAAACAACACAAGTAGATAAACACAGTGAATAAAGAAATCTTTTAACAGATATTTAATTTGCACCACATAAACTAGGTACAGAGATCTAAAAGTTAATTTAAAATGTTTATAGGTGAAATTAAGAGGAATAATTAAGCTATCTTTCATGGGTGGCCTAGTTAAGAAATTTTGCTGAAATGATTTCCACTACTTTATGTGTAAAGATGTACTGTAGCATGCACATCACTTGAAAGCAAATGTTAGTGAACTGCAAAAATGAGGGTTATATAATACTTATTTTATAACTTTAAGATTTGTAAGCACTATAGACAAGTATGGCAATTTATTTACTCAACCCACTAATATACAGTTCTGAACTGTTATTATGCAAAGTGTGTTATGGTGCCTTCAGCATTTTAAGAAAGAGAATATCTGCATTCTATTATAGGACAAAAAAGGAAAAAATTCTGTAATGTCCCATATACTTTCAAATGGTGATGAAATAATACATTAATTAATAATATGGTGCCTATCTGCCATGCCTCTGCTCTACTTTACTCATTCCCAAGCACAAGCTGCTTTTATTTTCAGAAGCTGTTATCACAAGGTAGACAAATATTTCCACATAAAGAACCTTCCTTTTTTTTTTTTTTTAATTTGGGTTTATCCTTAAGAATATATTTCTCATTAAATTATTGCTCTCAACTTATTAACAGCTATTATGAGCAACTTGTAGAATGTACCAGAAACACGTGTGAAGACTGATTTTCCCAAAGATGATTTTCATTCCTCCTTTTTCTTTAATTCTTTTCAGAATTATGTGTAGTATCTTCAATTTTTTGGATCAAGTCCATAAAGTGTTAAGTAACCTGAGCGTTAACATGTGACGTCTCAGTAGAAGAACAACATCTCTGTAAAAAAAAAGTGATAATGAAACCAATCAATCAGAACTGTAGAAATGTTAAGCCAGCCTAATGATCATACTATGTAATTAAAAATCAGTATCTACTATAAAACGTTGTACCCTGTTTCATTCAAATGCTGGGATGTTGCAGAGTTTACTATGCACCTTAATTAAGAGATCTTCAACTAAATCCCCTAGTCTGAATACCTCTGGAATTTAGAAAAATACAGATTTCAGACCATGTTTGGATCCTAATGGTCCAAATGTGCTGATTAAAAATGCCGAATTATTTATCCAAGCATGACTCCATTCTGAGAGTTAAAAAAATATGGAGATATTTATTCCACTTTTTAGAGATGTGTGCCATGTTTCTCAAAAGCTTGCCTTGCCATCTGCCCTGGAGCCAGGGAACAATATCAAGTGTAATTCTTACAGGATTTACTATGATGACGTATTCCCCATGACCACCCTTATGAAAAAATATAAAGTTCCCTAGGTAAATCAGACTTACAGAAGGTTATACTCTCACCCTACTAATCCTGTTTTGGCCAAACAGAGTTCCTTCACATAATCCACTTCTGCTGTAATTGTGCAAGCATGAATGAAACACAGGTTTTGAAGAGTCTAAAGAAAAATGCAGCTCTAAACTTATGTAACTTATGTAACTTTGCTTCAGAAAGTGACAATCCCTTTTCTTTATTCCGCAAAATCTTAACAAAATAACTCATTATTATTATTCGTGAGTCTATAACTCACAATTCACTAACAAGCTATCCAAGAAGATCATTTGTTTTAGAGTAATTTATAGGGTAAGACTAACACTGATAGGTTGTTATTTCTCCACAGTGTAGGAGTTAATTTGTTATTAGTACAATGCAGTGATAGATCCTGTTTAACTGGAGCATAAATGCAGGAATTTAAAGAATTAAAGCATCATTAAGTGCCATCCTTATTCAAAGACATTAATTTGCTTGGGTAATTGTTACAGCATATAAGCAATCATTCATTGAATGAAATGTTTTGGCCTAAGAACAATGTGATTTACAAATGTGCTTATAATAAAGTATTTAAATGGGCAAAGAAAAATTAAGCCAATAGGAGGCTAATTAAATTGAGGCTACTAAGAAGAGGTTTCAAAATGTGCTCAGTAAGTATCTGAAAGAGAACATGAGGAGATTATATTAAAGAGTATTTTTGTCCTTCTGCAACATCATCAAGTATCAGATTGTTAACTGATAGGACAATCCAGCCACTTTATTTTATTACTTCATATGATACACAGATCAGTTGCTCGAATTAGAGAATCATGAGAACATAGCGTGGTTTGACTTGGAAGGGATCTCAAAGATCATCTAGTTCCAACCCCCCTGCCATGGGCAGGGACATCTTCCACTAGACCAGGTAGCTCAAAGCTGCATCCAACCTGGCTGTGAACACTTCCAGGAATGGGGCATCCACAGCTTCTCTGGACAACCTGTGCCAGCTTCTCAACATCCTCACAGTTAAGAATTTCTCTACTGGCCAAATCAGAGATAACGTGCCAGCAGACTTCAATCTCCAAATTCTGCTCAAGAACATCTGAAAATAACATACTGCAAAAAACATAACTTGTTCTCTGCTAGGCTGCTGTTTAACTTTTTAATATCCACAAACAGCAGAATAGTGGACAAAGCTTAGAAGTTATTTGAAAACGAAAAGAGAGAGTGTGCTAGTCTGTAGTTTTCTCCTACACTTTTTCCTTTTTTTTCCTCCTTGAAATAATTAATTAGCAAACCCTACTTTCAGAGAAGAACTCATATCCCCAGTGATGGGTCAGTGTTTTGAGTCTTGCATAATTAAATTGCTGTGAGGGCTGCCTATGAGGGTTTCAGATGTAGTTTCCCTCTTTGATTTAGGCAATATGAAAAATTTTGATGTGCATGAATGACAAAAATGGCAAAGTAGATGGATGTTCTGTGTTCTTTCAATGGTCAAGTACTAGACCTACCTCTTGTCCTTGTGAATTTAGATGAGAACCACTGAGAACAAAGTCTTAAGAAGTCTGAATTTAGTAAATAGTAAAAAAAAAAAGGAAATACTTACTGTATCATAATAATGTATAAATGTAAAAGAAAATGTGATTTTTTTTTACTGTCATGCTAAATGTCATTGAATCTAAAAGTACTTACAATTACAAGAGAAAAAAATTGTCTTTGTCTAAGGTTCTCAATGGATGTCATATTTTGCGATGGTTTCTTTCCTATTAGGTAAAAGGAAAAAAAAAAGCCTGGAACTTAAAGTTTTCACATAGCTAATATTAAATAACATGGAATCAACACTATCTTATATAAAGAATACATAAATAAATAAGCCACTGCGTCTTCTTTACAAAACATACAGAATCAGTAAAGGGCTCCTGCAAAGGAATTTTTCCCCTTTGAAGTTCACACTTAATGTATCCACTTTTCCAAACTTGTGTCTCCCTACTGTATTTAGCTACTTGATCTTGAAGAAAAATATATCTATTCAGCACATAGATATTAGTCATGCCACAGAATGCTTCACTAGAAGTTTCTTGGATATTACTTAGTGAGTAGTGTAGTCACTAAGCTATATAAACTAAAAATAATTTTGATCTTTATAAACTGTCAACAAGAGTGCAGTTTTCTCCAGAGTATTCATTGCATAGTGATTTCAATGAAAGAAGTTACTAGTTTTTGTTGTCTGCAGTGCAGTATCTTGCAGCAGATAGTTCAGAATGCATGCTAAGACTTCATGTCACAGTGCAACAGAGGTTGCAGATAACCAAACTGCACACTTGGTAAGGTAAATTAGATAGGGCATTGGTTCAGGCTAATTTTACTCATTTCCATACTAATTCATCCAAAACCATTGTGATCCCTGTATATGTACAAAATACCTTGACAAACCTAACTGTTACAGTGTATAGTGTTACTAATAATGCATTTGGAACTTTAAAGTCCATTCTGCTCCTTAGTTCGTACCACCATTGTGTCAAACCTTACCTAGTTGAGGTCAACTATTTCTTGTCACAAGGTAGACAAATATTTCTACATAAAGAACCCCTTGAAATGTTTGTTTTGTTTTTTTCACTTGAATTAATAGTCTTATTTTTCCAGTTTACTGAGTTAAAAGCTGGCATGATATTGAAGGCATCTCTTTTAAAGTTTGCAGGTTATAGTGAACTTCGACTTACTTCTAGCACATATGAATTTCTCTGATCATATGTGCTAACAAGAATTCTTCCTTGTGTTTATGTATGTAAACAGGTTTTAGTGTATTTGTACCAACACAACACATCGTTAAATGCATGGTTACTTTTGCCAATGAACTGAGGAAAGTTCTAGAAAATAAAAATCTGTGAAAATAGATAGAGTGCAAATATACATGAAAGTATGATGGACAATCTGATTCACCTAGAACGTGTCAGACGACCTCAAATGGAATGGTTAATAGATGGCGTGTTATGTAGTGGAGATCCAGCACAATCACTCTTTAATCAAAACTATGCTTGTAATCAAAACCCTATTCATCACTGAATAATTTTATTGGAGCTAAAACAAATGTAGTCATTAGGGGACATTTCAAATTTTCTTAAAACTGCTTCACTCAAAGGTAGCTAATGAACTCATTTATGGAGTTATTTTCAGATTAACTCTTTGCTTTTAATCTGCTACTGTGAAATTTTTGTTAGTTTTGTTTTTCTTCATGTCCATTATCAATCATCTCTAACACATATAACCTTGTAACGCCTTTGAAGACTTTCTTACAATCTTCTTTATCAAACCAGATTATTGTGACTGTATAACAGTGTTAAATGTTATTGATTTTAATAGTAAAAATTTGTTTTCTGTTCAATTATTTTTGTTTTTCTTACAAAAGGAAGGCAAATAATTTTTTTTTTAAGAAATGTCAATCAAGTGGTATAGACAGTAAGTAGGCGAAAACTGCAACTCTGTTTCTTACTGTCTTACCAGGACTAGGGTTGGTATACCTAGCATCATTGACAGGGTAGTAGATCTGAAACCTTCTCAAGTACTAGAAATGAAATAGAAAGAAACTATATTTAAAACATCAAGCATGGAAATGTTCATTTTCTCTCTATTGAACAAGAATACCTGTTACAATATCTTTGTGGAGTTTACGCCAAACCCGAATTTCCTGATTGTCAGGATTTTCTATACTACAATGGGTCAGTATACAATTTTTTTTTTCCTTCAAAACCATCAGATATTACTTTGGACTTTCTGGTGCAACTGAAATTGATGTTTGCATTGAGTCATTTGAGAGGCTAAGAATTCAAAATGTCCCAGGGAAATAACCACATTTCCCCAGGAAAACGTACAGCAAAACTTAGTCATCTGGTCAGGGCTGTACTAGGGATCTTACACTTTCAGTTTTCCTGCTGCCCTTGACTGGTAGGCAAACAAAGAAGTCTAGTCCCCAAGTCAGCCAAATAACACCTTTCATACAAGAAAAGTATATTTTTTGTGAATATTGCTAAGTAGTGTTTTAAATCCATTTGTCTAATGTAAACAGTGACAGTTTAGAAATCAGTTATTATTTAATTAAGAAACAAAAGCAATTTAAATGATCAGTTTTACTTAACCATAGATCATAACTTCTTTGTAAACACCAAAATACTAACAGTTATTCCAGACTTTTCTTTCCTATGAAGAAGCAGCAAAACATTTTCATGCATCTATTTTATGATCCTCATGCAACAGAATGAAAAACCATTTTATCAATACTATGTTGACATAAGAATCCCCATAAAATCTTAAAATGCAGTAACCGGTCTAGTAAAAGTGAAAAATGTAACTGCATAGATGAATCTTAATAAATCATGTTTTGTGTTATATGCTGAGATGAGCTAATGGATTTCTGCATGTTTTGTGACCCATTAAAGTAAACTGAAATTTTGTTGCCACTGTAGTGATGTTTACAGTTTTTTTTTTTTACAAAGAAGTGCCATCTTCAAATTTTCTTGTTCAAGTTTACTTTGAAGATATTTCCTCATAAAAGCCCCAGTCTAAAGATATTTTTTCACTTACTATAGAAACTTTTCAATTGACTGCATTATTACTTTACATTTTATACATTTTTACTAGAAACTTTCCTTGAAAGAAAAATTTTAAGGATGTTTTTAATCATGTCATTAAGTGTGAAAATAAAAGCTATAACTCCTCTTTCTGAAGTCATTATATGCTACCCTCACAGAACTCAATCATAGAATCATAAAATCACTAAGGTTGGAGAAGGTCTCTAAGATCACAGTGTCCAACAATTGACCTCACACCATTGTGTTCCCAGATTATTTTAAATATGAGAATGCAACAGAAAAATGTTGTCATTTCTGGAAGTGTTTGTTTGGGGGTTCTGTTTGTGGGGCTTTTTCTTTCTTTGTATTGTTTTATTTTGTTTTCAGAATTACCTGTCAATTTTTCTTGTCTAGAGAGAAAGCAACATGAGCTTGGAAGAGCATTGACCAGTGGGAAGGAGGGCTGCCCCTGCTCTCACTCTGTCAGTTACTTGCTGTAGAGGTCTGAGAGGACACCTACCACTCTCTTCAATCTTCCATACTAGTTTGTGTTGTTTGTTGGCATTTGGCTCTTTAGGGCACGTAAAGGGTGAAAACTAGTTACACAACTCCAAACCAAGCCATCTGAAATCAGATTGCTGACAGACACACTGTCACATTTAAAGTTATGTGAATCCTTCCAAGTCAAGTCCAAAAGACCTATATGGTCTTCATGAATGGATCTTATTGGTCTGGGCATCCTGTTTCCCCACGTAGGATAGATGCCCACAGTGCCCTGCTGTTTTTGTACAGTATTGCCTGCCACATCGAGTTACCTGTCTCAGCTTACACCTCTTTAATGCCAACAAACAGTAGTCAAAGTTGGTAAAGTACTATACAATTGGGTAAAAGAATGTGTCATATTCTGAGGTGATATTAACTAATGATATGAAAGTCCTTTTTGTTCTAGCTGTGAATAGATGCAACAGGGTTAGTTTAGGTTAAGAAAGGATGGGTATAAAGGACAAAATGCATGGCGTGTAAAAATGTCAAAAGTCATTGTTACTCCATATAGGTTCAATAAAGGAAATATTTTTCTTTCCCTCTCTCTTGTATACTTGATTTTCATTTTTAGGTGCAGAGATAGTATAAGTTCCCTTATTGGTTCTTCATATAACTTCTATATGCATGGCTTCCTTATTCCATACAATGTTTATATTCAATGATATGACATAGAAAATTGACGGTGTGGTTTCATGTATTTTAACAGCGAAGTATTTACTGTTTGTGGTCATTTTTTTTTCCAATAGGAAACTATTTGAGTGTTAATTAGAAAGACAGAGTAAAATGGATATATTTTTTCTCATGCAAAAGGACTTGTAAGTTTAGTTCTTTGAATTTATGACCTGCAAAGCCTAGAAATCATTAGCTGTGACCTCTTCTAGATACTTGTTTTAAAAATGGACACTATGTTCCCTTATGAACACTTTGCATTTCTCATTAATGCCAATATTTTTTTATTGAAAAACATGTTTTCTTCCTACTGTCATTTATTGAAGCCCTTTACGATGCCTCTATAGATAATTTATCAAATTTAACCTCATGTTATCAAAACTTGGAAATAAGCAATTGACACACATATGATAATACAAAGTTGCAATTTATCTACCTCAACATGGTCTGTTCAGAAGTATCTGCAAAACAGTTACCAAGTACAAAGCTTGCAACTCAGAAGTCTGTAACTCAGAAAACTCTGACAACACTAAATCTATCAGTCATATGTCTAGCTGAAATAAAAATGTTTAAACACATCAACATATTTATTTTCTCTGACTGCTTCAGGTTTACACACCCTTCACTTTTACTCTTCTTACTAGGAGTTCAAGCTCAATAAATGAGTTGGTCCTGAAATTAGTAAACTATTTGAAATAACTGGGAGAATAGCCATGACATTGAATAGAAGCTCAGAAATGTATGCAGTGTAGGAAAACGCTATTTCTGTAAATGGGGTCATTCAAAACTGGAATTCAAACAAATAAAATGAGTGTTGCAATTCCCACAAATTCATATCAGTGATTATATCTTTTTTATATATATATATATATAAAAATTCATATCATTCAATATTTGTCATAATAATGAAAGCATACCACATGAAACTTGAAGTGGCTCCCAGACTTCTTTATGATACAGCAGATCATCAGAATATAATGCAATATACTGCCCAGCAAGCAGTAGCAACATCTGATCAAGGCATGCTAGAAAGTCACCAAGTGAAGTTGCTACCAATATTTGGAAAATTATTTACTCACACTACCTCACATATGTTGCACAATATTTTTTTTCTAAAAAACCACCTTTTCGAAAAAGCATCTGATTATGACTTGTGCACAAGGAAGGCTGAAAACAAAATAACTTAAACCTCATGAATAGTGACATAACTGTTATCTGTATGGATATTGTCAACCACATTGGACATAACACCTGCAAATCTATGGCGAGTAGTTGTGTGGGATGGGCTACATTACATGTTGATGGCTGAACATGTGGGTCAGACAACTGGAGCCACAGCACTCAAGATGGTTAGTGTCAGAGCAAATATTTACTCATTCCTCCTTTGGAAATCTGATGACTAGACTGTCAGAAAAGGCCTTGTTCTTCCTTATACATTATCTTCCTTCATGCCAGTAGTTCTCTGTGTCAATGTGTGTATGTGCAATTCCCAAAGTTAAAGAGAAATCATGATAGTAATTAATCATGCTACATTGTAAAAACAATAAGCACATCCACCTCTTTCAACAAATGTTCCTATTAATGCCGGTGGAAGTAGCATCGAATAGCTAATCTCCATCACATATTTATATTTCTTTAAAAATCTGTCATACATTGTTAACAATCCTAAACAAAGGGATAAATGTTGTTAAGGTAATCATTATTATATTAATGCATGGAAATGTGACAACATGAAGTATTACAGGAAATCAAGAACATTATATAATGTTACTTGAACCACAAGTCTTATGAGAAGCAGCTGGGGGAACTGAGTTTGTTTAGCCTGGAGAAAAAGAAATTGAGGTGAGACATTATGGAGCCCAGGTAATAAGCAATAGAACAAGAGGAAATGGTCTCAAGTCATGACAGGGCAGCTTTAGTTTGGACATTAGGAAAAATTTCTTCATCGAGAGGGTGGGCAAGCATTGGAACAGGCTGCCCAGGAAGTGTTGGAATTACTGTCCCTGGGACCGTTCAAAAGGCATGTAGATGTGGTGCTTAGGGACATGGCTTACTGGTGGACCTGGCAGTACTGGGTTAACAGTTGGGCTCGATGATCTTAGAGGTCTTTTTCCAAGCTTAATGATTCTATTAATTTATGTCCATTCTTTTGGTAAATACCAAATACATTAAGCATGTTCTGCTACATATATAGATTATCTATCAAGACTATCTAGCTATCAGACTCTGAATTATAGTTGGCTGAGCATTTGTCTATAAGTAGCCTTAAGATAAATGTAGACATGCTACTTTATAAATGGCATATCACATATGGTTTGACAAATGTGTAACCCTTCCCAGCACACCATTACTAAATGCATTCAAACTGCACCAAGGCTGGTCTAAAAGTTTCTGCCTGTGTGTTATATAAAATTCTCTTTTACCCAGCACTATTAGAATCTATATCTTAACTACCTCCAATCCCCTGCACCATAAGGAATGCGGTGAAGAAGCTGCCGCCTAAAACAGGTGCCCCTGTTTAACCTTCTTTCTGAATGTTTCAGTATCTCAAGATTGTTTCCCTACCTGACCTTTTCTTTCTCTACATTGAACTGCTGGCCCTTCCATATGAAAATCGATATTTACACTGGGCAAAAAAAAAAAAAAACAGAAAAAAAATCAGAAGCATTAACTTTTGCTTGGATTTTTCTTGTTAGGGTACAATGTAATTGTATGAATAGGTTTCAGTATGTAAACACTTTCAAATATGTAGTATCTGGTCTCCTTATAACCATGTTGAACACTAGCTCTACTTAACTACACCTAGAAATACAAGATAAAAATTTTGTGCTGTACTACCAATTAGGATCAATTTACATTTGCATTAAATATAGTATTATCAATTCTTCTCACTGTTATATGGTGAGGCAGATGACTTAGGGAAAAAAAATTCTGGTGGGCAGATGTGAACACAAACAGTCAAAAAAACCCACAAAACAACCCTACAAGGGTTTATAAATATATATATATATTTTTTTTTTTGTAGCTGCCCTTGTTAACACCTGCTAAGTGATTAGAGAGCAAATGATTTTCCAATCCCTGGAGTTGAACTCTGCCAGTCAGAATAGAATCATGTTGGTTTAGACACAAGGAACCAATTTTGTTATCCCTTCTGGTGTTGCAAATGATGCAAATGGAATTTCTAATGAAAGAAAAAAACTCAACCCTACTACACGACTTTCCTAAAGATTAGATTCCTTTATCCTGATGTTAATAGGTTAATGATAAAACTTAGATTCCTTGGAGCATGATATTTCTTTTATCTATCTGTGTGAATATCTGGATTTGTGAACAAAGAGTTAAAAGTTTTTTTTTAGCAGAAAAACAGTGTATTTTTTTAATGTCTCTACACCTCTGTTATTCTTCTGGGGAAGAAGAACCTAAATAACTGAAAACATTGCAGTCTGAACATTAAAATCAATAGATTTTCATAGTTATGAGAAGAAACAGGACTTAAATGTCTTAGACAAAAAGAATATAAAGTTCATTTTTATGTATTAATTATTAAGGAAAAAAAAGCATTTTATTTTTACTTTTTAAATTTCCCAATAAGCATAACAGACATTTACTCCATTTCAGATCAGCTTTGTGGAGAAATTAGCTATTTGAGTGATACTTTGAAAGCTCTAAAATATTTTACTGTAATGATAATAAAAAAACCTGTAAAAGCTGGAGTACAGTATGCTGAAATCTTCAGTGAAACATACCTCTTACTGTCTTATCCTCTACAAACACTCATTTGTTTTTTCCATCTTTTCTTAACTCTGTCTTAACACTGAGTTGTCTGACAGTGCCTTCTTGGGGTACAATAACACAAAAAAAGCATGAGATTTGTGTTTCCATTTAAAAAATGCACCCTTAAAATGAGTTTGTGGACTTTGTATCTTACCACATACAAAGCTGATCAAATAAAACAGGAACAAATCCAAGCACCGACCTAAAAATAAGTGTCCTGTCTGAGAGGTAGTATAATGGACTTCATGGGAGCAGGACAGCAAAAACATCAGATGATTGCTTTAATTCTCTTAGCTTTGTCTACATTATGTTTACTAAAGCGCAGTAAAAACCTACATTGGAAAGAAAACAGTTTAATAAATGCCATGATTCTATTTTCTATTTCAGAGTTAGATTTTCCACTGGGCTGATTAGATGTTCAACATTTCTCTCTAGTCCTCCATGCTTCAGCATTTAATGAGGACTTTTTAAAAATGATGTGAGAAAGAACAAGGTTGGAGAGCAATTAGTGAGTTCCAAACCAAAATCATATGAACTTCTGAACTTTTCTGCTACTTCACCGATGTTAAAACGGAAAACAGATTTGGCTCCTGAGATGAAATTAAGAAATTCTTCTATATACAGGCTATGAATTCCATGGTTTTGGTTCAATCTGACTTGCTTTTGGGATTCAGTTGAAAATTAAATCATCTTATATAAAAAGTCTATTTGTAGATCATAAGTGTTATTTGGTTTTCTAAGCTCCCAATGTAGTCATTGATGATTAAACATTACAGGTAATTTGTAAATGAGTTTGCCAGGCACTAAGTGTGGGAATCTTCTGCTTCATAATTGCGTAGTACCATCTGAAGCACGCAAATACATCAGAAATAACTATCTGTGATCTATCAGAGATCTAAATCCCAAACAAAAGCACTCAGAGGCTGTTATCCTCCATAGCTAGATATCTACATTTTGGCATATTAATAATCCCTTTCTCAGTGTCTCATTTAAGGTGGCCTGAAGTACTCTCGAGGCTACGCTGCCAGTACAGACCAGAAATTAAATTCATTTTCTCCACACAAATGTTTGTTGTCACTTAAGACAGATTTGTTTGACTTGCAACTACTACTTTAGAAGGGTACTGGTCGTCCCTAGGTTCTGTGCCATACCTTCCTGCTCTATGAGGAAATTTTGGATAATTTAGAGCCTTTTTTGACTGTATTTTAATACCTTCTGCATTCTTTTTACATCAGGAAACAAAGGAAAGCCATCTATAAAACTATGTTATTAAAAGGTATTTGAGAAAGGCTATTAACTACTGAATAAATCTGGAACAGGCAGGTTTGTGGGGTAACTGAAAGAAGAAGCCTGGATATCACCTGATTTCTTTGATTTGTAAGTTTTATTGTAGAGGACTACTGGAAGGGAGTGAAATGTTCTCAAAAAGGGAGATCAAACACTTTTTTTTGATTTTTACTGATAAACTTAAAAACACAGGCCCCTACATGAAACACAATGGTGTTGGTGGAGGGGAAATGCACTTTTTGTATCACAGAGGTCTGTGCAACCATTGCTGAGGAAATGATAAGATAAAAACACATGACCGAGAAAGACAGAAAGTTGAACTCCAGAAACTACTTGCAGGAGAAAACACATTCTAAGAAGCTTCAAGTTACAGTCTTTGCAATATGCTGTGTGCACTGAGGTAGGGAAATACATATCTTGGGTTATACACAAGATTTTATATAGATCTATAGGTCTCATTAGCTGAAGTGAAAACCAGAAAAAGCTACCTAAAACTCATGGACACCCCTATCTGCTTATTCACTTTTCATTCCACAAGCCTGGGGCACCCACAAAATATGATGTAGCTAAAAGACAGAGGGAGGGCTGAGACAGGCATCAGCACCTGTTCTGTGGGATGAGGCCACCTGTTCCACATAATCATTTTTTGGTGGCAAAATAGCAAAAGCATATGTGCTATGAATATGTCAGGAAAACTCCCAGATCAAAGGAAGCACAGGAACACATGTATATGCAGCAATAAGAGACAAATACAGCAGCCAACAGAGTGTCCAGCTGAGTGAGCAGTAGGGTAGTCTAACAGGACTGTACTATAACTGCAATAGTTCTGCAGGGTCTCTTTCAGTGTCTGCATAGATAATTGTTTAATTTGACTCATTCCCCTGATTATCACAGCATAATTTTCTCTGATGTGCGAACCTTTCATCTTTCTTTACAGATAAAATCTGTCTGATCTGAAGTGAGCTGTCTTATTCTCAGGAAATAGGATTGGATTTTTTTGCTTGAATTTCAGTGTGGAGCCTACCAAGAACATATTATTTTTATGAATAGTGTATAACAATCTGTTAACTTGAAGAGTGTGCTGTAGTTTTTTTATACTGAATATTAAAGTTTTAATTGCTCTGGAGCCTGACTTGTCTATGCAGAAAACAGGTAATCACCGTAATTCTTCTTCTGAATCTTAGTGGACTATATAACAAAAACTCTGTTGGAAGACTGATATGGACTCATATGCTGAAAAAATAGGGAGAGGTGAAGAGTTTAGGGGTTGTGGGAGGTTAGGGTGCCTCAAAGGTGATAAAATGACAGTGTGTGGAATTCATGAGGAAATTTTCAGTGATTGTTTCAATGAGACAAATTCAGACATATCTTGGCTGTATATTTTCTTTTCTACCCTCTTTCCCTGAAAGATTCAGGATTTAGTGTTTCTGAATAAACTTATACATACCTCATGAAGTTCAAGTGCAATAATAACGCATATATTGGCCTTCTGTGTTTTTAAGTTTCCCTCTCTATCTTTGTTTTGAGAGGCATTTGGGGGGAGCGTTGTTTTGGTTTGGTTTGTGGGTTTTGGGGGGTTTTTTTGAAGTGGGTCTTTTTGTGATTTAGTTGGGTTAGTGTTTGTTTTAAAGGTACTTGTTTTAATAGATTGTTCTCCTTCACAGTCGTTTTGCAGAATCCTGAAATGGCCAGTCCAAGTGATAGAAGAATCTGCTTCATGCTAGAGTAGAGGCAGAGTTGATAAGCTGGTGCCATACAAGTAGTTTGGGATTACAGAGCATGAGAATGAACTGAAGAGCTTCACTTTAAGAGAACTCTGGGGAAAAAAAACTGTCATTTGGAAAGAGTTCCCATAGCATCTCCTTGCCATCCCAATGGATGATACAGGCTAATGAAAGATGCAGGCCAAAGAACCAACTGAGACCTATATAGGAAATGCTTACAAATGATGTTTGTATGATGCTGATGCCTTGAAATCAAAGGATGACAGGATTTGAAGTCATGTGAGAAAAAAAAACAAAACACTCCTATTATGAAAAGATGGGTGGCTGTTGATGTTAAGTCCTGGAGCAGGCACTGACACTGCAATACTGGGATGCTCAAATCACCCATCTATGTGCTCTCTTACTGGAGAGGTAGATCACCTGCCCCATGCCCATCCCAAACCCACTGACTGCAGATATAGGCTAAACCCTGCTTCAGGGTCAGACTAGAAGGTTTGTTTTCTTGGCCCGCTCCAGCCACTGTGAGCTAGAACAGCTCTCCCAGTAGGACTTCCCATACACCACCCTCACAACGTTTCTGTGCCTAAGTGTCCATTTCCTCTTTGTGGCCTTCCTTTCTACGACACTTGTATCTACCTTTCTACTCCCACTTTCCCCCAGGGTAAACAACTGAAACCATAATTTCTTTTCTCAGTTAGTACTAGTTTTGTTAACAAATATGTTATTTCTGATCTTGTTACCTAGGCAATCTTGGCATTACATGGTATTACTGATGGTTACCTGGGTGCTATTTTCCTTAGAATATTATGCTCCCACAAAGGTTCCCAGCACTCCCCTCCAATTAGCTGTGGAGCTTGGCATTTTCTCACATAACTCCCATTTAACCACCTGTGAGATTCAGTCATCTCTCACAACTCTAACTTTTGCCTGCTTCCCACAGAGGTACTTCTACTCAGCAGCTTCTGGTGTCCTGTCCAGAAGATTTTCTCTTCCTGTTCCATCACTTACTCTGAGCCAGATCCTCCTCAGCATCCTGAGAGCTCACTTGCAGTCTTGACAACATATCCACAGTGACTGATATGAGCTGTCCAGTTATAGTACATTTCCTATTGCTTGAAGAATGCACATAGTTGTGATGAGTTGGGATAGTGGCTTGCTGAAATCCTGCAGAAACTTTCTTACGTTTCAGCCCCCATCCTTGAAAAGGGGTTGATGATGGGAAAGCCAGCTCATCACCTCCTTAGTTTAAGAAAGCAATTGTAAGACAACTTTTGATATCAATGACCTTATTCATTCTTGACTTCTCAGAAGGTTGGTAGTGATGGGTTTGTAAACTTCATGTCTCCTGGACTACCACGTCTTCCGTTCATCTCCTTGTGACTGAGGCTCTGAATTTCTGCTATTCCCTGCAGTCACATACATCTTCAAGACAGAAAGACCACAATGTCTTCCACATTTTTATGATGAGTCTTTGTATCACTGAAAACCCTACTATCTGTTTGCACAGGGAAAAAACAAGCGTGTAAAATACATAAGTTTAGTACTCTCTTAGTACTACTTTGCAGTAATAAGTAAAAAGGCAGAAGGTATGTATTTATGACTGATATCAATGCAGTTACAAAAATAGGATATATCTTTTTGAATTTAAAAATCCCCAGACACTTCCCACTCATTGCTTCTGCTTGCACAAGCCTCCTGTGAAATATGGTTAAAAAACACTTATCACTCAGGCTGATATTCTCAGGTGAACACCTTTCAACAACTTGCATGCTCTTGAAACAAATTTTTCCTTAATACTCTAGAAAATTGAGATAGCTGAGTGAAAAGTACATTCTCCTTAACAGTTAAAGAAGGACCATACAGAGAAATTAAAATTATGATGTGACAAAAGCTGTATTTAATGGTGAAAGAGATCCTCCCAGATCTTTTGTATGGCCTTGTACTGTAACAATTCTGGTAAGACACTGAGTAGCAAGTCAGTAACGTGGGCATTTATATTGATTTCCCTTTACTAATTCAGCTGTCTGATATATTGTCGTAATTCTTTTTATCTCATTAGTTTAATTTTTAAGAATGATGGCTTAAACAAACATTGCTGCATCCCTTATTCTCAGGCTTGTCTGTAGGGAACGTTTTGGGTAAGAAATCTTTGTGAACTGGTTGCTGACAGTCTAGGGAAAGTTGTGGAACTGGAATGCACATGGCAAGAGGCAGCTGCAGGATGGTTTTGAGAAAGTTCTGTAGCTGAAGGTCAGTAATATAACAAGAATGAGACAAATAAGATGTTGTAGTTAGGAAGAGAATTTTAAAATAAAGATATACTGTCTATCCAGTAGGAATGTGGTGTTAGGCGTGTGAACCGTTTTGTAACCAATCAAGTATTGGATGATCATGTGCATAACTGTATAAAAGACCCCGGGCTAAGAATAAAGTTGGAGCTTCCTTATCATCATACTGGTGAATGTGTGGAGTTTCCCGGGTGGGCCTCGCATGTGAACCTTTACTTGTCTCTTCCTAGCATTTCTCAGTGCACTCTTCTGTGCCTTAGATAAATATTCCAGCCTCTATTGTATCCTTGTTAGACATAATACAAGCACTCAGTAAAGATATGTCTGAATCTCCATACTCCAGAGTATTCAAACATCTGGCATCAGGATGATTCATTCAAGTAGTGCTATATCCCTAAGTCAAATCATGAAATCTGTCGTTTTAGACATTAAGTTCTTAGAGAGCAGCCAAAGGAGGGCCATGAGGATGGTGAAGGGTCTGGAGGAGAAGCCTGAAGAGGAGTGGCTGAGGTCACTTGGTCTGTTCAGCCTAGAGAAGAGGAGACTGAGGGGAAATCTCATTGTGGTCTGCAACATCCTCACGAGGGGAAGTGCAGGGGCAAGTACCAATCTCTTCACTCCTGTGACCAGTGACAGGACTTGAGGAGATGTCATGAAGCTGAGTCAGGGAAGGTTTAGGTTATGTATCACAGAAAGGTTTTTCACCCAGAGGGTGGGTGGACACTGGAACAGGCTGCCTGAGCCTGTCTCAGTTGAAGAAGCGTTTGGACAGCACTCTCAGGCACACGGTGTTATTCTTGCTGTGTCCTGTGCAGGACCAGGAGTTGGACTTATGATCCTGGTGGATCCCTTCCAACCCACCACATCTATGATTCTATGATTCTATTAAAATGGCTTGTGATAATCATATGAGAAAAACTGCACTAATTATGCTAAAATTGTCTAACCCACAGATAGATATTCAAAATCCCCCCTCCCAAA
>VXAY01006836.1:115135-140515 GCA_013399855.1 Oxyruncus cristatus | reverse complement strand
AAAAAACACCAAAAGGGGAAAAAAAAAAAAAAAAAAAAAAAAACAAACAAAAAAAACACCAAAAAACAAAACTAAACCAGAATGAAAAACCACAATAAAAAAGGGAATTGCAACAGATTTTGTAGGAGGCTAGAACCACACAAAAAAGCACTCCACAGCCAAATAAGAAAAATAAATTAAACACATGTTTTGAATGAAAGCCCTGAAGACCCTTTTGCTGAAGAAGTCATTCTTTTTATTATCAGTGCACATCTAATCTGGGGACAGTGGAAGGAAAAGTAGGAAAAGATGATGGGCTCAACTGGTAATTTTAGGTAACCTAATATTTATATCTATGCTCCCTATATAATTTACAGTGAATTAAAAGTTTTATCTGACTTTTTACACCTAAGAAAAGACACCCAGGTTTTGAGTATTGTCCTATACAGCTAAGGGAAATACTATCAGCTCCAAAAGATAATTTCATCCTATCAGACTTGTCCAGTTCTCAACATTGATTGTAAGAGGTGGCTGATTCTTAACTCAGGTCTGTGAGAAAGGCATTTAAAATTGCCACCTTTCTGTTTATTCTAGTGGGAAAATAATAATCTTGTACCACTATCTGAATGAATCAATTTGTTCCTGACATCTACCTATCATTTTAAAATAACTTAATCATCCAAACTTTTTAATATATGTTGATGTACTTTAGGGTGGAGAAAAATTAAAGAAAAAAGAAAAGAAGAGTTTTTGATGTAGATCAAGCTGTCCATTTGAGCACTGAAGATCTTAGGACATATGTAGAATCGCAGCATGGTAGCAGATACTTAAAACTCACTGGCTGCTTATAAAGGAGGAAGTATGTTGACAAAAGCAGGTTCCCTATTTCAACCCCCTTGCTTCATAGTTAATGTCAAGCAGCGGCTGTGGCTGCTGAATTTGACACACTGTGACAAATGGAGATAATTGAACTTGTGCACTTCCTTATAGAGGCCATCACAGCTCATCACCTTCATATTATTTAACTGCTAGATGTCCCTGTTCATGAGGAATGGGGATAATAGAAGGCAAATATTAGTCAACATCTTAAAAATAAGGTAAATAATTAAAAAAAAAAAAAGAATTTGCATCTGTCCAGCTCTGGTTAATTTTACCCTTTTCTTCCCATGACTATTATATCAGTCTGGGCATCTGTATGTCACATAAGAGGAATTCTAACATTAATGACACCATCAAAAGTATCAGACATCCCTTTCTGATCCTCTATCATTTTAACTTTTTCCCAATGAGTAATTAAAATGAATTTGGTTTTGCTCTGTTAATTAAGTTGACTGGTGATGTTTTGCTTTTTAGAAAGAGTTAGCTTACTGTGTTGAGAATAATGAAGGCTCTGACAGCATCTGCCTTCTTCCTAATCTCAAAGTCATTGCTTATGTGAATAAATGCTACATTAAAATGTGTAAAGAGCTGGAACTAGGTCTTAAATCACTGTCATCCATCAACACCAGTGCCTGACTACTTGTTTTTTCATTATCTTGTGTATAAAATCTCAATGACTGCGAGGTAGAGGGGAAGGGAGGAAGAGTTCATTAAACTTATCTATATTACCTATTTCATGAGAAAACAAAAGTGGAAAATAGAGACAAATGAGTTCCAAAGTTATTTAGAACAGATTTCTCAATAAATGAAAAATTTAAAAAGAATCCTGAAAACAAGCTTTATGTTTAAGTGCCCATACTAATTATATTTTCGTTCTTCAGACACAAAAGGACATATTTGTATTTTCTGCTTGAATGACTTACCTCGTAGTTTTATGGAAAAAAATTAAACAAGGTTTCCAAGACAATAGTACAGTTTGCCATCTCTTTTAAACAGATTAAAAAATGTCTAGTGGATATGAATATATCTCACATCACCCACTATCTCACAAAATCAGTATGATCATTTTGCACAAAAGCATTCAAGTGTGTTAAGAACACTTGGTCAGTAGAGTAAGAGAATGTACAAAGCCATAGATACCATCTTTCAATTCAAGTCCTCGAGTAAAAAGTCATCTATCTTCTTCTATTCTTTTCACAAACATCTACAGGACAAAAATATATATAGAAAATCTGGTTGCTTATCTGTTATCATCAGGAAAGGGAAAGAAAAGTCAAAACCAAAAGCAGACATAATGGTATCAAATTTTTGAAATCTTGTTTTATTAAAAAAAAAGAAAATCATAGTCACATCAGTAGTTTTAAAGTAAACATATGCAGTTATTCTTCCTAAGAATGCCAAGGTAGTAGAAGGATTGAAAAAAAAAGATTTATTTCAGATGCAAGAACCACTTTTTTATGATGCAGTGCATCAGACCTTCAGGGGTAAAAAGGCAAGTTCCCTCTTCCTCAGGGCCCCCTTTTATCCTCTCTGTTTCTCCCCTGCCTTCCCAAAGCCTCTGTGCATGCCTGTTAGGGCTGTCTGTCTCCACTCAAATACCAGAGAGCAAGGTTGAGAACTTCTCTTGGTATGCAAGGGGAGAAAGCATTGAAACTGCCTTTGAGAAAGAGTTACTGTTTAGGCAGAAAGCCTTCCTAGCAAAAACCGAGTTTCTAACTTTCCATTAAAAATTCTTCTGAAACTGTATCTATCCCTACAGTAGTACAGCCTGGTTGTCTGTCACATTTCCACCTCTGTGGAAGAGAACTGCAGTGTGGTTTCGTTTCTCTTGATCCCTTTCACACATGCTCTTGACCTACCACAACCCACAAGTTTCGCAGTAATTTACAGTTCCTGTAAGAGAGGAACACATGAGTCAGGGTTTCCCAATTGATGATCTCTCAGTCATTAATGGTTTGGTAGGTCAGGCAACTGGGCTTTCCTATCAGACAATCAGAGCCTCAAAGGGAACTCACTGGATGATATACTCCTGCTGTTATCCAGTGTCAGTATCTCTGCCCTTCATTTCTGGAACATGGTGTTTGATGCATCATACGTGACAGATGACTGCATTAGTGTCCATGAAGGTAAGAATCAGCTTTTTATTTAATATTAAAACTTTTTTGATATTAATTTTTTTTAGACAAATATTCTGAGTCATATAAGGTGCACCATTTTTGTTTTCTGTTGCTAAGAATTGTAACAAAATAAAGTAGTACCAAACATTCTTTTAAGACATATTTTTGAACCCCAAAATCTACAGAGATGAAAAACCTAGTAACAAAGTATCTGTAGACTGTAGCAGTAAATCTGCAGTATATGAGAAAACTGTTGTTTAAAACATGTTTCAAAATGGCTTTTTGTAGTCTTTTTGCTAACTTGTGCTTTCTTCTTCCCAAGACCCCCCACGACAAGTGTTATCCCATGCAGGAATGTCCTGAGAAGATATTCTGAGGTGTTCTCATTGGCCCCTTTTAACCCCTTCCTATTGGCTGTTAACCCCTTCCTGCGACCTGTAATTGGTTACCCTGTGAATCCAAACCCTATAAATGTAACCCCCCCAACAATAAACTCTCTCTTGCCTCCTCTCCGCGCCCGGTGTGCTGTCTCTGTGCCTGCCATGAGACCACGTGGCTGGAGGAAGGGGGGAGCACCTCTCCCCTCCAGGCTTGGGACCTGAAGAAACCCCTGGGTCTGGAGTTCCCCCCTCCCTATCCACCTAAGCCATCGGAAATGGTTCTTCAGATGGAAATGGAACTAGAACTGGGCCGCCCCACGCCATGGGGGGAAAGAGATCCAGAGTAGACTTTGTATCTACTCTGCCATTTGTGTCATAAGCACTTTCATGTGAGTTACCAGAAAAATTTGTAATTAAATTTCAGTGATGAAACCACTGTACATACTTCTGTTACACCATTCTGCACTCTGGACTCTTATGCTTTTTGAAGTATATTCAATTGAAAAGGTATGTTTCCATCCCTCTAAAACAATTAGCTTTTTTTGGATGCTTTCATGTTACAGAACTTTTTGTTTTCATTGATCGTACTATACATTACTCGCTAGAGTATAACAGCAGTGCACAGAAAATATAAGGCAGAAAGTGAAGGATGCAGTTCTGTTGATAACATTTTGATGGAGTACCAACACTCAAAATAAAATACATACTCAGCTCAACAGTGACTCATACATTTGAAAGTGAATTGGAAATTCAGGTAGGAAGAAAGTAATGATTAATGTGGGAATTTTATAGCAGGAAGAAACTTTACTCTATAGTCCTACTTAAAGTCTGAAAAGGCTTTCAAAAATTGTGGGAGTTATGAAAGTAAATTATATTCCTCCACTTTTTTATTGTTAATAGAAAGGAATGGTAATTAGCGTCCTGTTGCTTTTATCCAGTTGCAGAAATTGACATTTTCATCAAGTAGCAAGATAGAAAGTACTAGCAGGAGAAACAGTAAATATAACATTAATTCCCAGACTGTGGTCAATCCATGCATTCCTGATGGTCTGTGTCACCATTAAAGCAGATCACAGGGCATCCAGAACAACATGATTAAAGAGAAACTCACAGCTGGCGAATCTCTGCACTAACTGTGGTTCAGAACAACAGGTCATAGCATATCAGAGGCCACTACACTGTGCTTTTATTTGGGTCCTGACATGCCACTTAAGTTCACAGCATGCACTTCTGTTTTTCTCAAAACACATGGTAGTGATTGTTCTTTACCAACTTCTTAAGGACAATTCCTTGGTATCTGTCTGTGCCATTTCTGTATCCTGCATGAAACTTTGGAAATGGTAGGGTTTAAAGGAAGCAATTTACTACATACAATGCATGTAGATAATTTGAGCAGGTGGAAGATATCATGAGTCTTTAGGATAAATAAAGAAACAAACAAAACTAAACTAAAACAAATGAGATAAGAGGAAAAAAAAAAAAAAAAAGGAAAGATAACCATCAACCCCCTAGTCATGGCAGTCAGATGAAGTCCCAGATGACTGGAAATAGGGAAACATTGCACCCATCTTTAAAAAGGATAGAAAGGATTACCCCAGGAACTACTCACTTGTTAGCCTCACCTCAGCGCCTGGTATGATCATAGAAGATCCTCCTAGAAGCTATGCTAAGGTCCATGGATGACCAGGAGGTGATTTGAGACAGCCAGCACAGCTTCAGCAAGGGGAATTCCTGCCTGACCAACCCAGTGCCTTTCTCCAAACGAGTGCCTACAGCAGTGGACAAGGGAAGGGCTAGAGATGTCATCTACCTTATCTTCTGTAAGGCCTTTGACAAGTTCTCCCACAACATCCTTCCCTTTACATTGGAGAGAGATGGATTCAATTGGTGGACTATTAGATGGATTAGAAAGTGGTTGGACAGTTGCATCCAGAGGGTTGTGGTCAATGGCTCAGAGTCATGATGGACATCAGTGGTGAGTGGTGTCCCTCACGATTCTGCACTGGGACCAGTGCTATTCAGTGTCTTCATCAATAACACAGACAAAGGGATCAAATGTACCCTCAGCAAGTTTGCAGATGACACCAAGCTGAATGGTTGGTACATCTGAATGATAGGATGCCATCCAGAGGGACCTGGGCAAGCCTTGAGAAGTGGGCCCGTGGGAACTTCATGAGATTTAACAAAACCAAGTACAAGGTGTTGCACCTGGGTCAGGGCAATCCCCAGTATCAGTAGAGGCTGGTGGATGAAGTGAAAAAGACCAGACATGCCCATAAGAACTTGGGGGTGTTGGTAGATCAGAGGTTGGATATGAGATGGCAACATGCCCTTGTAACCCAGAAAGCCAACTGTGTCCTGGGCCTTATCAAAAACAGCGTGGCCAGAAGGTCAAGGGAGGTGATTCTACTCCTCCTCTCTGTTCTTGTGAAGCTCCACCTGCAGTGCTGCATCCTGCTCTGGGGTCCTCAGCACAGGAAGGATGTGAATCTGTTGTAGTGAGTCCAGAGGATGGTCACAAAGATAAAAAAAGGGGTAGATCACCCCTCCTATGAAGGCAGGCTGGAAGAGTTGGGTTGTTCAGCCTGGAGAAGAGAAGGTTCCAGAGAGACCTTACAGAACCTTCCAGTACCTGAAGAGGCTAAAAGAAAGTTAGAGAGGGACTTTTGACAGGCCCCATCCCTGGAGGTGTTCAAAGCCAGGTTGGATGGGACTTTGAGCCACCCGGTCTAGTGGAAGATGTATGTCCCTGACCATGGCAGGGGGCTTGGAACCAGGTGATCTTAAAGGTCCCTTCCAACTCAACCCATCTACGATTCTAATCCAAAATCAAACAAAGAAGAATGAAAAAAATAACAAAAAACCCCCCAACCAACCAAAGAAAAAAACCTCACAAAACAACCCAGTAACCATTTAATTACACTGAAGATTCTAGATTTAGAATTCATATTTCAAGCTTTGATAAGAAAATGGATGTCTTTTGAAAACATATGGAATATATGGAAGCACTTTTCAAATGAAAATGAATATCTAATAAACAAACTATTGATGTTTGACTACTTTTGGATGTCACTCTCTGAGTTCAATGCACTGACCCATTTTCTAGCCTAATGATAAATTAAAAGAAGAAGTAAAAATATTTACCATTTAGATTCACTTAGGGAAGTGGAGTCCTTAGCTTTTTTTCCTATCTGGTAAAATCTGCATTAGGGAATAAAATTTCCTTCCGTATTTTTCACTTCCACAGAGTTCTTTACTGGCATACAAAAACTCAGAGTTTAGAGAAAGGACATGGGGAAGGTTTCTTCAATGCAACTGGGTTTGGATCCTGTCGAGCATGAAGGTGTTCTAACATAAAATGAAAGGACCCCTGGAAAATTAATGTTCAAAATGGGAATGAGACAGCATCTCTCTTCGCTCTTTTATCTTGCCATAAAAATACAAAGAAGAGAACAAAATAAAAATGTTTCCAGAACAAACTTCAGTAATGTTTTCTGCTTTTTTAGTGGATAATTGTAACAAGAGAGTTGTAACTGTCAGTAGAATATCCACAAAGACAGATCAACATAGGAAAGCAAGGATAGAGGGGTTTGTTTGGTTCTTTAATTCTCTTTGCACAAAACATTAAATATACAAAGAAAACTTTATCATGAGCTCAATGGTTTAAGTCCTTGCAATAGCAAAAAAAAAAAATTTGCATTAAAAATCAGGTTGGTTTTTTTGTTGTTTTTTTTTTTTTTGGAACAGAACATCTAAGACAAAGGAGAAGCCTATGATGGGGCCTGCTAATGTAACTTCCAGGAATCATATATTGTGTTTATATGTTACCTTGCAAGAGATTTCTGAAGGTCAACTGGGTTTTCTGATGGTAATCTGGTCCAGCTTCCTACTTAGAGATTGTAGGTCAACCTCCAATCTATATTTAGTTTCAGCTTTAGATCACAGTCAAGCATTGAATATTTCCGACCTCTCAGCAATTTCTTGCAGTCTTTGACCACTCACATTATAATTTTTTTTTTCCCAAAATCTATTCATAATTTCCCTTGTTGCAGCTCATGTTCATGACTTCTAATATCTTCACAGTTCACCTCTGAGTAGAATCTGGCTCTATCTTTTGTGCTCTTGATTCTGGGTTCTTGAAAACATCTTTTCATTTTGTCTTTTCCATACAAAGACATTAAACAACATCAGTATCAATATCAGCCCTTGAAAATGACTGAGATTCATTTATTTTTCCAAACTTGACTATCACTATACTCCGCATATGGAATCAGGATATACTGTGACAGTGTTGCTGCTTCAAGATGAAAATAAAGACATGTACTGTAAAACCTATTATTTTATACTAAATCATTGAATACAGATTTTCTCAACACTATTCAAGATCTTACCACCAATAAGAAATTACTACCGACTCTCTAACACTGCTTTCAGGAGATTGATGCTAAAGTGTTTTGTATTCCTTTTTTTGACAAGGTTCAAGGACTCAGAACTACTCACTCTCTGGGTTAGTCAATATACTCAACCAAGTGTAAGAATTATCTTTTCATAAGAAATTTTACCATATGGGATATGGAAAGGCAGTTATTCATATTGTATTCATATTCCAAGCGTAAATATGCATCTTATACTTTTAGTTTGTACTAAAGAAAAGGCAGCAAAATGATAAGTCTGAGCTAATATCCACTGATGGTGTCAAAAAGATTTGGGATATCTCAGTCTGAGGGTGGAGTGGTTCTTTAATTCTCTTTTGGATTTTTTTTTAATCTTATATATATATGATTTATACAGTCAAGACTGGTTAAACCATGGTGTTCACCTTGATTTCCATCTTTATGTACCATTTTCTAGACAAGCCATGACCTTGAGCATAGAATTTCTAATTAGAATTAGGAATGCTTCCTCATATGGAAAATTACTGCAGTGTGTCAGAGAACACTCATGGCAAAATTACAGTGCTGTTGGTAAAACAAAATGACTCCTCAGATGCGGAATCAGCTACATGTATGAAAATACACTTCATCAGTATGACTGGAATGTCACTAGAAAATTCTGTTGAATTAACTGTATAAACTATAAGGAGCAGTGTAGCCTTGACCTTAGAGATACATTTTAGCCTTACGTACCTTGCTGATTTTTTATGTTTCTGGGAACATGTGTGTATGTTTTATTCAGAGCAATATTGTATCATTCAGTATTTGTAAATTACAATAATATTCTGAGAACAAAATTGTTAAATTAGAAAGTGCCTTCAGCATGACCTAGCATAGTCATAGCAATTACAAGTCCATGTCAAGCATGGAAATTTCCCTTAATTGCAGTAAATAACATTAAAGTGAAGAATTTTTTTAAAATTTATTTTAACTGATGCTTAAATAAGAAACTGTATTATAATTACAAAAATATAGAACCTTTTTTCCCCCTCCTTTTGTTTATAAAACTCCAATTTGTTATATTTTGTGGCCTGTTTCATTGCTGTGTCTGCTTTCTTCAGTCATGTTTCATTACTCTATTGACATAGCAGAACATAATATTACTGATACAACTGATTGTGTCAGAACAAAAATATGGTGCAGTAGCCTGGGAAATTAAACAAAGATTATTTTTTTTTCTTTCATGTTCAAAAAAACCCCCCAAAAACCAGAGATGTAATAAAACCCTGAAAACATTTAATTAAAATTATGTTCAAAATTTTAAATTTGTAATCTGTTATGGGTCATGTGTAAAATGTTATGTATCTAGACAAACACAGAGTAAATGTGCAGATTCTGCTTTGTTGTTAATAAAGGAAATAGCCGCACAGCAGTCTGGCAGGCTGCCCATTGTTGGGAATATGTGACTTAAATCTGATCCATTCAGCAGGTCCCTGTTCAATGTTTACTGAGTCATGCAGCTCCATGTAATTGCAAAGGGGAGAGAATTGCCACTTCACACAAAAAAATCTACCTCGGTTTCTCTGAATTTGAGTCAGATGTGCAGAATGAGCTGCATGCAGAATTTTAGGAAAATAAAGAAATTATGGCAGTGTAGGGATATAATGACTTAAAAATAATGCCCAAAGTGGTAAATCTTTACTGCTACCCATGTTGTGGAAGGCTTTTTGTCCTTTCCTATCTTCACAAAAAGTTGAAGAGCTGCAGAAACAGGGGAGATAATTAATTACTTTCTTAGTGGCAGCACAGTAATGAATAAAACAAACTGTTTTATTCAGTACACAGTATTTGGTTTTCACAGAAATTGACTTTCAGGAGCTTTCTGCCTTTTCTTTCTGTCCACCTATTTTTAGATTTCTGAGAGGCAAATAAAAAAATATACTTATGGTTGTGGAAGAAACACTTAATATAGTAAACCTCCAAGAGGGATAATGTACCAAAGGTGGAAAGGTCACAGTTGCATTTGTCACATTACGTCACATGTTGCATTTCCTCGTGTGACTATAAAGTGACCTTATATATGTGGAAGTTCAGGTAGACAATACTACTGAAAAGCTGCTGTTGTTTCTATTATCATCCTGGGTAACTCTCTAAACTAAGGTGCATTTGACTTAAAAAAATATGTCTCAACAATGTTTTTACTATATTTACTGATACTATCCTAATCCGATCTTTTCAGCTAGCACTTTTGGAAGCTAATGAAACAGCAGAAATTCATTCAGGATTGTTTCCTCTTTTCAACTGTACTTATTATGCATAGTTGATGTTGGATGACACTCTATTATTTGCAGTTTTTACTCCATCTTTTCTTTTGGAAACAAGCAACAACACTGAAATATTTTACCCAAGAGTGAACAAATTCATTTTTCTAATAAACACTCTGCAACAAGACTTGACTTTCTTTTTCTGTGCTATCATACAACCAGTGTTGGAGTTACAACAAACACTGGGGTTTTGCTGACAATTCCCCAGGAACAATACTTCTTCACAAACTATTGACTCATATTTGTTGGTAATTCTACTGACCCCAAGAGAATTTCTTGTCTGGGACTCCTTTTGTGGAGCTTACACTGTCAAAATTCTGGTTTAATATGGATGTCATAAAAAATTAAAACTTTGAATAATATGATTCTTTCATAAATGTCAAGGTAACATTAATACTTGAAAGATACTGGCTGTAAGATGTAATTATTCTCTAGAAGATTTTTGTCTCAATAATCTAATTACATGAGGCAAATGCTGTGAAGATAATGGGACAGAATATTCTGAAAAGACAGAGAAAATATACAACAGAGGCTGTTGTATGATTTGTCCATATGGCATTTTCAATAAAACTCTGAAACATGGTCCAAAGTTGATACTAATTTATTTGTATCCCATGGACAGAGATATTACCTTCACTCTCCAAAAAGTACCTTAATTAAGAATACAGCAGCCAAGCATGTATAGTTACCTACTAAATATTGGTATATTAACTATAAAAAGAAGCTCCATTATAAAAATCACAAGGTTAAGTGGATTTTCAGACCATTATTTTAAACTAATTTTTTTATGCTCAGGTTATCTACAATCCAGCTATGTTGGCAGATAGGTTGGGGGGAAGGTAACTAAATTTTAAAAATGGTGCTCTTTTAGCTGAGGAGTCAAGTCTGGACAGTTATTTGGCAACAGTCTTCATGCTGTCTAAAATATGCTACAAAGATATTGCTCAATAGCAAGATTATATTGCTGACTAGTTGTATATATCACCGCATATGTTAAAAACAAGTATATAATAAACTTATAAAAACCCAAGTGAATACACTGTTCTAGAAAGTCACAATAAGGACTGTTGAGCTCAAAGTCAGTTTATGGTAAGCATACAGATACAAAAGGAAATATCCTTTTGTGAAATGACACTGGCCTGCTTGTGGTCAGAGAACAACAAAGGAACAAGAAATAAATTTTATCAGCAACTTCCACAAAAACTGTGCAGTCATCAGATCTAGAATATTAAGAAGCAATAGATCAGATGGTACTTATGAAATGGGCTGAGCAATGCCATACAGTGATTCATATCCACGAGACAAACTAAAGCTAGGCAGCCTTGTGAGGCAGGTCTAGACCACAAAAGTGATAACACCCTCTGATTGGGTCTAGGTTCCCCTACTCTTTTTCATAAAATTTCAAAAATTGAACCACTAAACTGTCTTTTGAAGTGAAACTTAAATTCTTATTAATTGCAGACGACATTTGGAAAGATTTGATCTAAATTAATTGAGGAACAAAATATTCTTTGGTTTTAAATATGAGGGGTTTACTTTACATAGACCTTTTTAAAAATTACATTCGGGCACTCTTTTGATCTCAAGGATGACTGAGTTCACTGTAGTCCAGCACAATCCACAGTAAATTCAGTTCTTATTCTAGTACTCTCCTTCCCCTTATTAATGTAAGAAGTCCCCATTAGATGTATAAAGTGTAAATGTTAGCTTGGATCACTCTTTTATTCCCTGTGATTTATAAGAAAGTCCTGATGTTACAACCTGGCTGTGAAGGCAAGGGTTCTTAATCGATCCCTTGGGATGGATTAGAGTGAAATGACACTGAATGACTGGTGTTTATATATGTATATATGGCAGGTTTATTTTAGAAAAACTTGGTTGCAATCGAAAGAAGATATGTTGCCATTTTGCTTATTGTCTATAGAAATATAGCCATATAATATAAAAATATTGCTTATGAAAATATATAAGGAAAAAAAGAAAGAGAAAAAAAGAGTAGATAGTGGAGAGGAAAGAAATCATCACCTGTTGATCCATCAATGAGACTTGATAGTTTCAATTTAAATGTCTGTAGTTTAAAGTTATAGTCACAGTCTTGATCCATCGACGATGGGGGAAGCCCACAAAACTCAAAGTTCAGTAGATGTTCAGGTTGAGGTGAGAGCACCCAGGTACCTCCTCTGGAGGGGGAGTTTAACAGTGTCCACTCCCTGTGGATGAGGTCCAGTCCTCTGGTGGAAGACCCCAGAAATAAGTCTGGGAGAGAGCGGAAGGAATTTTACAACTTAGCCAGTTGTATAAGGACACTGGCATGACAAAAAACATTATCCCATGTCCTCATGACATGTTTCTATTGGGCTTTTTCCCTTTTCTAGCTAAACAATCTTGCTGCTAAACAAGGTCTGGTGGTGGGTGGGCACTCTCCTTGTCATATTGAGCTCAGAGGTTTTGCCACTACACACAAAAAACTCTTCTCCTCCCCTTTGTGAGGGGGTGCAAACCTGGCCTCCACAAAGCACCTGCTGCTTTTGCAAACGGCAGATTGTTTGAGTCATTTAGCACTAGCATTTCAGTCTCTCTCACCTGACAGACCCCAGAATAGAGTACAGCCACTCAGTTTCAGTATGGTGATTATAGCTGGGCACTGATTATAGCTGGGCACATACTGTGGACAAGGCATATCCTACTCAACCATCTTCCATTTTTTTGCTAAAAAGCAGGAAATGAAACAGGTTAAGGATAAACTGTGCCATAATAAGACTTGCTGTCCAACTCTCAGTAGGTATAAAAGGTTATTCAGAAACCACACACCAAAGAACTCTGTTCCTCTACTATCTCTTAAATTAATGTTTCTACAATTAATTGGCAGGTATCGCTTTATTATTTGAATTAATTTGATTCATTATCCTTCAGTTAATTGGATATTCATTTGAAATCAATTTGGCTGGAAACAAAATACCTTAGCTAACGAAATATTAGATAATTTATTATTTTGCATTAAAAAGTCTATAAAGGGTGACCCTGCTCATTACAGGCCAAGAAAAATTTGATGGACGGAGTTGAATACAAACCATTCACTCTGTTCTTTCAAATTTAATTACAAATTAAAACTTTGGTCATGACAGCATTTTTAAACAGATGAGAACAAACTTTGAAGATTATTCACTTTTTTTGCACTGCACCCATCAGAAGGTCTTTCTATACTAATTTCCTCCCTATCAAAAAGTTTTTGATAATTGAGTGGTGACTGGGAAGACTGTAGAGTGAAAGTTATTCTTCAGATATTTCAGACTTTCACAAACTAGGGAAGTAGGAGCAAAATTCCTCTCTCCCATTGCCTTGCAGTGGTGTCAGAATGGGTAAGAGAAGATAACTAACCTCTTCAGAAATTCACAGAACCTCCCCCAGGGAATGTCTCAGTCAGTTTTGAATAGATAGTATGAGGCTGTGAATAAGCAAAGCTTGACTTTTCATCCACATATTTCCTATTGTAAGGTATTTTTCAGAAGCCCTGGCTGAAGGATTTCAAGGCTATACGTTGTTTGCATTGTCCTTTTGCAGATCAGTTCTCATGCATCCTGGTTACCTGTATGAGCTGCTTTTGTCCCTTCATTCTTCTCAGACAAATGGTGCTTCTAAAACTATTAAATAAAAACAAATAAAATAGTAATACTCAAATTCTACTCTTTAGAGAAGTCTGCATTAACAATCAGCATATTGAGGAAGAATAAAGTCCTAACATCTTCCCTGTCTTCATTATTTAAAGCACTGAGATCTCCTTAGTTTTTGGGAAGCAGTGTCATTTCCCCACCTGGACTTTTATAGAGTAGTATATTCACAAAATATGGAACAAAGTATTTGCAGAATTTTATTGTGATTAATTTTAACTGCTTTCAATTTACAAAGCTCTTGATGTTGTTTAATTATTTTTGAAATTTACATGAGCTTCCTCAAACCTAATTGACAAGGTAAAAACCTTGTGAGCAGAAGAAATGTCACAGCAGGGTTTAAACAAATGAACATGCAACCAGTCAAGAGACGGAGAGAAGCCACCTATGGTGAACAACAAGACACCGAGCAGTGTTGAAGCGAACAAGCTACACAAGAGCTAAATCCACAGCAGAGGTGCAGGGCAATCTCGATGTGGTTACAGCTCACCATGGCCATGTCACTTTGTCAAAAGCCTTTGAGGGCTGCAAAGAGCAAACCACTGAGCCTAAAAAATATGAAGAGGAGTAAAGAGGAATAATTTCTTGCCCTCTATCCCATCCTATCTAATAGCAATCACAATATTAAAACATACATGTCTCATATTTTTGCATGTATGAAACAGTGAGTAAAAATTCCATATTTTGTACGATAAATATAATCTTATTCCTTCTATACTCTTTAAATTTTGTTCATTATTTACACACACACACACACACAGAGCATCAGATTGATAAACCTGAAGAGTTATGATGTGAAAAGGATTTTTTACGTTGTCCTCATTGAGTTCCTTGTCACATTCTCAGAGGAATTTACTTGTACTTTAACTGCACTAGCAAAAAAATGCATTCAGTCCTTGCTTATTTGGACTGTCAAGAGGGAAGAACAATTCCGTGACAGGAAGAGGACAGTGCTTAAAACACAGTTTCCTACCCCATATAAGAAGATTTGGTAGAAGAGTGGAGCTTTTTTACTTATAGTTTCAATTCAATTCAGACTCAAATACCCATGTACAGTGACTAATTTAATAAACTGTTCATAAATGTTCTGAATTTTTTGAGTAATTAATTTTTCTATCATTAAAAGTCATGTCTAAATATCAAATATCTAAAGTTTTGTGCACTGAATTGTTTAGGGAAAAAAATGAATCAAATCTAAAAGCTGTTCAGCACTGGGAGGCCAGAGGACTTTTCCTTATAACATGGCATTGCTCAGTCAGGTGATCTACTGAGGGTTTTAAATGCTCTTTTTAAGCATCATCTGTAGGCTATGGTCAGAGAAAAAATACCATATTAGAAAAATCACTGATCTTTCAGGTAATATAATTGTGTTTCATTTGTTCTTTCTGTCTCAATATTTGGTACTGTTTTTCCTCATACCAACAGCAACATCAGTGTTTCTCCTTTCAGGAAAGTTTACCTTTTTCTTATTCTGCAGTACTGCGCCTTTCTGTCTATGAAATTAATTCTTTGAAAGTATAAACCTACAAAACAGTTATCAAATGAGTCTCAGAGGACTCACGGGGGGGTAAAAAGATACCAATGACAAAAACAAAGCTCTGATGATATGAAGATGATCAGAAGCAGAAATATACATACTTATGAGTGTTTCTATCATTTTTTATCACTTTAACAGAAACTCACGGAGTGTTATGAATTAAAGATTTAGAGAAGAGAGGAATCTCAGTTTACTGCCGCAGGTGATATGTTATAACAAAATCCTCTGAAGAAGGTACATAGCTCAATTTTTTGGTATTTCCCAAGTTACCTGTGAAATTCTTACTCATTAAAGAATATTTCTGATAAAAAAAATTGGCCTGGTCTACTTTAATAACACACCAGCAAAGTCATTGGATCTGCATCCACATAATAGAGGAAAGAATTTTGACCAAACGTATACATTATTTTTTTTTATTTCTGAAAGTTCTGTCATCTTTTCTTACAAAAATATGGTTAGTATATTTATTTCATTATACTTACGGTAGTCATTTAAAAATGTGTGAGAATATTTCTTCAAGTATTGCTGCAATGGAGCTTTCACTCAATGTGTGATAAATAGCTTTATAAATCTCTCAACATACTCAAGGAAATAAAAGTTCTCAGATACCTTTTCTGACAAGTATTACTGCCACATCTGGCAGGACAGCAATGGATGTTTGGTGCGACTCAACAAAATTTATATGACATCTTCCAGCAGAAAGTGCACAAAGCCAGTTTCTGTGAATGACAAAGCTGAAAGAATTTAAGATACTGTCAGAACAGTAAGAGCTGTTTTTCACTGAAATTTCGTGAGATAAACTCTTTCACAGAGTGGATCAGAACCTCTAGTGTATGACACATCTTTATTCAAAGGCATGATTCCAAGTTGGTAATATCATAAAATGAAAACAGTTATGAATAATGCAGACAACGAATGAAAAATTAACATGCATTCTATATTTATTAATCCCTGCTCTGACACATTGTTAGAGATACTATTAAGCTTTTGTGTTTTGATTTTACAAAACCTTACCAGAAAACATGTTCCTTGGGAAAGTTCTCATCTCAAGAATCTGCTTTTGGAACATCTGTAGAACCAACAACACAAAAACAGCATCTCTTCCTCAGCCAGCTTAACTCTGTATATTCTTCAGGATTGGTACATCAGACCTTCTCATGTCATGCACCCCATCTCTCCAGTTTAAGCTTCGAATTTCTGCAGACTGGTGCATTCTCTTAAATGACCCGTTTATTCCCTGCTTTTTCCTGCCGTAATGTACCGTCAATCCTATCTTTTAGCTTCAGTCTATTATCACAGGATTACCCTTTTTTTACAAAGTTTTTTGCCAAGCTCCTGATCTGTTCTACCTTCTGAACTGCTCTCTGTTCACCAGCACAACCACAAAGACATCGGATGGCCTTTGATCTTCCTGCTTTGTAAGGTAATTTCAACGTTAAGCATATTTGCGTTTTAAATCCACAAGCTGAAAGCTTATGAGGTAACTGTATTGATTACAGTGGAATTTCTGCTGGCTTTTTTTAAGATGCACTTCCCTCACAATATTTAAAGTTCTCATAAAAATTCCTACTGGAGTTATTATCAGAGGTTTTAAAGAATTTGACCTCATTTGACTGTTCTTAAAGAAATGAAAAGGAAATACTAATACTAATCCCTGAGAAAAATATTCAATTTGTATCACATTCTGCAGAAAATGCATTTACTGTTACAGATTTTTTTAAAAATATAAGCCTGCTGTTAGTTCATCTGAAGGTCATCAGTATCAGTAATGCAAATGCTTCACAGTTCCTACAAATCTCTAAGTTGCCAAGGGGCTTCTGCAATACACAGAAAACTTCCTGACCCTCACAAAGCAAACACTTTGGCAATCAGTTTCAAGTCACAACCTGTAAATATTGCCAAATATGTAGCTCTTATAATAATCAGTTTTAAGACTTAAACATTTAAAAAGTTATGCCCGAAGAACAGAGTAGAGCTGACCCAAAAAAGCAGTTTGTGGTGGAACATTAATGGATGACAGAAAACCTGTTGAGAATTACACAAATATTCACACTATTCATCATATTCTTTAACAAGCAAATTCTAACATTACACTTTTGGTTCTTTTGGCAAAGTCACATGGATAGGAAGAGTAAAGCATAAAAAGGTAGTGACTGGAGAGAAAACTGTGGGTGTAGTGCCATAAAAGGGAAAACTCAGTCATAATACTGTTCTGGATTGTGTGGTGTGTTCTGGGTCCTTGTCCTGCTCTCTGTCAAGCCCATAATCATTTCACTAGGATTTTTGTTGCATCCAGCACTAGAGGAGCCTCTCTTGGTCTGGTAGACTCCTTGCTTTTCAAGGAGAGCACAATATGACTGAAGGTGACTTCAGCTTCCTATTTCCTCTTACAGGCATTAACTCCACACAACAGAATGCTTTGGTATTAGATACCTTCTGTCACTGGAGCTACCTCTCTCTACATTGATGTCAGATTTTTCCCCCTATCTTCTCTTTAAGTTATTGATTCCTGTATAATTTTCAATCCCTTCCACCTTTTTGAGGTATCTTTTGCAACTAATATCAACATGATCTAGTGGAAGATTCCCTGCTCACGGCAGGGAGGTTGGAAATAGAGGATCTTTAACGTCCCTTCCAACACAAAGCATTGTGTGATTCTATGATCTATATTTATGACAATTTCACAGAAATCTGTTTTGTTATTTTCAGAGACAAAGAGGTCAATTTTAGCAAGACGCATAACTTTAGTTAATTTCTCAAGAGCTCTATCAGAGACGATTTTGTGCTTGTTCAGATTTCCTGCATTTTATGTGCTAGCACTTTATGATCTGGGCTTCTGAGATTGTCATTAAAATAATAATGCTTTATTGATCCCATGATTGCTTTATTTACCTTACTGTTTCCTGTTTTTAATTACAACAATTGAGAAACTGTCTGAAGTGTTTAGGTTGTCAGACTAAATAATGCCAGTTGTTTGGAATCAAAACATGCGGAAGATAGATGGATTAGACTACATCGAGAGAAAAAGTGCAGCCCAATGTTTTCCCACCAAATGTTTCCAGTAGATAAAGACTTTATATTGACAATTGCTATTAAAAAATACCCAAACAAACAAAATCTAACCCAAAACAAATAAAATAAAAAACCCCAAATCAAACAAACCTCTAAATAATGCTAGTGAAAGGAAACACGAAATATAACTTCAAAGGAATCATTTATGATTGAACCATATTTTCCAGTGTATAGGCTACTATTTTTGTTGTCACCTTTCAGTGTGGCCTCTTGACACTGCAATTTCTCCTGTTGCTGTCTCATTTCATGTCGTTGCTTCTGCCATGGCCTCTGGTGTGACTGTCACTTCTGCATTATAGGTGGTGATGAGGGCAGCTGCAATGGCACCTGTAAGAGTAAGAAAAGAAATCAAGAGTAAAGGAACAACAGAGATTTCAACAGGCATTGGATTAACCTCATTGCTTTTTCAGGCAAGAGGTTTTTTGGCAATGATCAATTAACACAAGAAATTATTATAAATCTGTCATCCCTTTTCCTTTCATTTCCCCCTTCTTGACTTCACAATGACAGAAAACAGGGAGCTGCTTGAAACTTCAAGAGGGTGCAGCTGGCAGAGAGCTGAGCAAAATGTTTCTGGAGAGTTTCTTATTTGCTGAACAATAGACTCAGGTCAACTGAAATTACTTAAATTAATCTAAAAAAAAAAGACTCTTTAAAAATTCCCAATTAATAAATTTGCAAAATTCGAAACGGATTGGAATAAAGAACAATTGTTGCAGTATTGTGTTCTGATAGTTCCCTTTTGAAAGATGGGGGGCTGGGGGGAAGAATTGATCTAAGTTATTTTAATTTATTTATTTAAACTGGAAAAATATGCCATTCAATTTGGTTAGGTTTAATTTAAACAAATAACTGAATAGTAATTATTTATCAAGCTCTAAAATGGTTTGAGCAAAACCCATAGGAGTGAGGAGACATATGAGAGAGGCAAGAGCTGGCATTAAGTTGGTCCTGAGAAGAGCCTACAGCTCACCAGGCCAGTAATGAGCAAAGGAAGGGAGTGTAAGGTGCTCAGAGAGGACTTAGCTACAGATGTTCAGTTCCCTGTGCTTTCAAAAACATTTCATATGACTTTGGACAAATTCTCATGGAGCCTGTTTTCCCAAATTACTGCAGAGACAGAGTAAAATATTTGTCTTCAAGACCTTTTCAGTTATAGTATAAAGAACCGGTACCTAAGTTTGTGTTCTGTCTTGTTGCATTTTTCTGTGCAATGAAGTCCCACCTGAAGGGTGGGAAGGTACTCAATGTTTTGGCACCCTGACACTGGCAGTTTTAGTCATGGAGGAGCAACACAAAACACATTTCATGCTGAATCCTTAATGTACTCAGCAAGGTGTGCATTCCTCTTGTACAAAATCTTCTTTTTTCCTTGAAGTTGTTGAATATTCTTTTACCTCTCTGGAGAGTAGCTTATTCACAGGGCTACATCTAAAAAACTATTTTGGACACACTAAGCCCTCCTACCAAAATTGACCCCTGATCATGGAATTCCTAAAGACTGTCTAGGCTAAAGAGAAGTGCCAAAGACAACACGACTCTTTGGTTCAATAATCAGCACTTTCACTCAGATGGAAGAATCAGGGATTAATTGGCTAATCTAATGACTGCATCTGAGTATGGGAACCAGTTACTGCATCAACATGCCTTAACGAAAAGCATGGAAATGGAGATCCTTCTCTTTTAGTAGGACATAAGAAACACTTGTCAGCCTTTTCAATTGATTCCTATTCAACACAATATTTTTTTTATCTCTCTCTTAACTACCTCACTGTCCCCGCTTATGCTATAAGGAACAGTGGTGTGTCACCCAGTACCGTGGATTCATCCAGGCAGGCAGCTCTGACCTGTGCTGTTGATCATGATAATGTTCCTCCTGTTAATTCAACACTCTCCAAAAGTTGACAGCTTTTTTATTCATTCATCTTATTTAATTGTGGTTTTCTCTAAATGACTTAGGTCTACATAATTCCTACTGAAATAGATGCTCATAAAGGGTTCCCTTCAAACCAACTTTTTTTTCTGAATCTGTTATCTATCAAAAAAAAGGTGAAAGAGTTGTTGTTTGAAAGTCAATGCATTTTGGGGGGGGGGAGGGAAAAGCAGAATAGTGTGCAAATAGAATACAACAAAACCAGGAGTTTTTTCATATGTAATTATTTGAAATAGTTAAAGTGTAAGAAAACATTTCAGGTAAACTATGACTGATCTCTTCAACATGATTGTATGGTGTTAGTCACAGCGTGGATCAGCACTAAAATCTTGAAATCTTCTTTGTGCCTTCATTTCAAGCTTTATTATTTTTTATGAAAGGTAGACTCTCCCTAGACTCAGCCCATTAAAGAAAATTATGCATGGATTTCCTCCATCCCTTTCAATCAACTATGTTCACATCAGTGTTGAAACAGAAAATTAGTTTTATAGTACAAGGGTAATGATATGATAACTGTTCCTTATGACCATATAGCCTCAAAAGTTATAATAATAAGGGAATCCCTGTGTTCTTTAAAGTAATTTTGTGTCACCTTTTTGCTGGCAGACATTACTGTTATCCAGTGTAGCATGATACTTCTTTTGTTGAAACATATTTTCGCATACCATTAGCCATTAATGTCCTTAGTTCCCATGAAGATTTTCAGTTTATTGCAAGCTTTAAATTTACAATTCCTTCTGAATATTCAATAGGTTTTTCTCTGGAATGATATAAGCAAACTTTATACAAAGTATTTTCATGGTTTCTCTTGGTTTATCTTTCCTTTAATCAATGCACCTTTTTTTTTTTTAGTTTATCCTTACATTTTAGAAAAGACACTGAATGGATGTTAATTAAGAGCAAAGATGAACATTTGAACCAGTTATTAACCTACAGATATCCTTTTTTCCCATACAAATCGAATTTAGGTATTTTGATCAAATGGTTTTTAAGCTACACATCTACACATTTATTCTGAATCTTAAAAGATATATTTTGGATTTCCTAAAGTAGGTAAATAAAATGTCTATCTTTTTGTCACAATACATCAAGAAACAACAGTATGGTTTTTGAAAAGAGGGGTGGAAAAAAGCCTTAGAAATGGAGCACCCAACACACATGGAGTTTCTTTTAGACTAAAAAAAATATTGTTCCCATTTTTTACAACGTACAAAATTAATGTATTCACAGTATTTGGTAGAGTTACTATTCTTGCCTGTGAACAGGATTCTAATTCATAGGGGTAGTGTTTTTTCATATAGTTAGGTTCTGTTTGAGCCACTCAGAATGAACCAATGTGAAAGTGCTATAATTTGCATCTGTCTACTTTAGAATTTAATAATAAAAATAAAAGCCAAAACTGTAATTCAGAAAATGCAGTTGTCTGTTCCTCAAATCTTCACAGAATCCTAGATAATTTAAATAACTCTATCTGCTTCTCTTTAGTACATTATTAATCAGTTTGTCTCAAATCAAGAAGTATCAATTGGTTCATGTCAAATAAATTTTATGTAACAGCAATTTTTACACATTGGATAATATCTTTAGTAGTGTTGAAATAACATGACAGTATCCATGTCTCCAAACCAAAGAATATCAGGAAAAAGAATACGAGTTCTTCCTCAAACACAAAATACAATGACATGCTAGTGACACAGGCAGCAAGAACAGCTGACACACATAGTCCCTTATAACCAACCCCTGACACTGTACGTGGAATAACTTATTAAAAAAACTTGGATGACTCAAAGAGCAAAGAGAAAAAACCAAAGCATTTTAAATATCCTCTCCTTGATGTGATTCTGTAGTCAAGACCATGTGAATAGTTTACAATGAGACAGTTGATCAGCCTAGTGACGTAGTTTGCATTTGAACTTCAACAAATCCAGAAAGTTATTTGCTCTGAATGATGAAACACTTAATAGCAAAAAAAAAAAAGCCAAAAAAAACAAACAAAGAAAAAACAACAAAAACAACAACAACAACAACAACAACAACAAAAAGGTCCAAAACCTAAAAACGAAATCAAAAAACTTCCCTGCAGTACCTTTCTCAGATATAGGACTTCCATGACAGAAAAATAGAAGTTACTTCAGAAATCAGTGAAGACTCTTGAGAAAGGGAGATGTCTATGAAGAATAATTACTTGTTTCAAAGCAGTAATTTTTTTTGAAAACTCATTTTTCTGCAATTCAGTTGGAGTTTTAAAAAAACATTTGTCCTGTTTCAAAGAGCTTGTATTCAATTTTTTGTGTTAAGCTTATTCATTTTATAGAACAGTATTTTTACTAGTAAGTATTCAACAGAGAAAAAGAATACTCAAATCTATGTTTTCTTAGATTCTCTTTTAATTTATTCTGAAGCACAATACATATTTAATATTCTTTAGAAAAGACAGCTAACTCTTCAGTGCACTTCTGGAATCTTGATGAAAACTGAAACCCACAATTATGCAGAAAATATGAAAATAATATTATAATGACAACTAATAATTTCATCTACAAGTGTTGATATTACTTATGTAACATTTCCATGTTGCTTTTCAACAGTGCAAATACCAATTTAAATAACCAGAAGGGTTTATGTGTACCATAGAACCTGAACATCCTGTCTGCCTTTCTAATAGGAAAGGAACATAAGACTGTATCCTAAACAGGGAGCAGGTGAATTTAATGCCATTAAAGAAAACATGATGAACATATCCCTTTGTTTTCTTTAAGCATTTACTTAGTCAGTACCAAGACTACATAAACACGTAAAAACACAAAAAATATGCATTACTTTTCTCATGAAAAAATATGCAAAATATTAAGGGAACACCTTGGTACATAAAACTTAAACAAGATTTTGGAAAAATACTTCTTTGAAAGTTACCTATTGCTTATCAAATTTGTTGTAAAGCATTTTTAGTATCTACTTTCTCCTCTCAAAAAGGTTTTTAACTAAAGCAATGAATTACCATTAAAATACCAAGCAAGTCTGGTGTCTGTTTCTAGTAAAGTGTCATATCAGATGTCACAAAGTAATCAAATATGCTCTCAGTATTCCCTAGAATGTTAGAACAGAATTTTTCAGCAGCTTATTTGGTGTGCTAATACTGCAATAATCAAGAGTTAATCAGGAATTCTTTGGAGATAATGCTTAAGGCTCAATCTTCTTTTATATCTACTAAGGAAAGAAAACCTAAAGAAGTCAAACTTCCACATTGTCTACAGGTTTAGAGACACTGGATGAGGTAGAAAACTCCAATTATTAGATTCCTGATTGATATCCATGTTCTGAGTGGTGGAAATTTTCATTCATCACTGGGAAGTAACTGATTTTCAGGTGTAGATACTCCACTATCCTTCATTTTCTAACACACAAAAAAATAAAATAATCTTGCTGTATAAATCAAAATAGCAATAACTTTCTGAAAAACAGTATTAGCTATAATTATTACACTGTTAAAGTACATACATAGAAATAAATAATATATATATATAAATATTACATTGTTAAAGTGAAAATGTGAGTTTAAAAAATCAATAAGCAGTGATCAATTTACTTTATTTAGAAAGCTAAAGGTTAAATTTTCTGAAGTGTACTAAAGCTAATAAAAGACTATATAGATGTGTTTAGCATACAGAATACTCTCAGAGTATCTATTTTTCCTGCTGAAGGAAAAAGATCTTTTTGCACCTCTTCATCGTTCAGTTTTATTAGTGATTCATAGATGCAAGGAAAATAAATCCAAGCCATTAAAAAATTGATTACATCTGGATCATTCACAGCACCCCACTACATTAGCCAACAAGGTAATGTAATTTTTGAAATCTTAGGCCAGACAGGCATTTAGGTACTTGAGGATAGAGGAATGATCCTACTACAATTCTGAGGAGCCTAAGCATCAATTTTCCACAAAAGTCAATGAATTTAGTACTTTTCATTGTTTTGAAATACTGGTAAGTATTAATTTACATGTTTGAAAAAAACCTTGCTAACCTATCATTCCCTCTCAAAGTAGAGAAGAGTAGCCTAATGTTATGGTCATGGGCCCACAGAAAAAGTTATTATAAAACAATGGTGATGGGCATACATGGTGTTTCAGATATATTGAAGGAAATGCCAATGTGGGACTTTTTACTCCACAGTCAATTATGAAATACCTTGACACAGAGATACACATTCTATATTCTCCATACACGTGAATAGATGCTGAGAACTGCAGTGGGTAATAATTTGTATTGATGTTTTTTATTTTTATACTGAGTATTCAGGACACTGATTATAGAGTATGTTAAACAAATCAGTAAGCTTCCGATACATAAAAGAAGATTCAGGTATTAAATACAACTTTAATGAATGACCATACTGTCCCACAAATAGCTCCAAGAAATCAAAAATAACCCTTTTTACTCTCGAGATAGAAAGACAGCAAAATCAAATCACATACCCTCTCCAAAGTGCTCGGTTTCTTTCTGCCCAACTTAATCTAGCCATTTAATACCTTTTTTCCCTACCCTGTCTGATCAAAAACAATGGTTGCANAATTTCTATAGTCTCTGTAGTCTCTATAATCTCTTGTCATGGTTTAGCCCATCCCCCTCAGTTTTAGAGTAGAAGATGGTTAGTTCCAGGTGAAATTCCGGCTAGGTAGCCAATTAGAGACTTCTGTGACGTCTCTACGAATTACATAATTTAACACAAACCGGAAAAGAAGGGTTGTTGTCGTTGTTGTAGTTGTGTGTGGGGCAGAAGGAACTCGGAGCCATGATGTAAGTGAGGCGGCGAGGCCTCCTCGAGTGGGGGGCCAGAGCCCTATGCCCCTGGCCTTGGACCAGGGGCAGGCATGGCACCGAAGCCTCCGGCTGAAGCAGGTAGCAGAGTGGAGAAGAAAACTCCAGAGAAAAGGTGCTCAGTTGAGACGTTACAGAAGAAGCTTTAGCCAGCGGAGAGCAGAGAGAAACTCGAGATAAGACAGAGTCTCCAAGGTCAGTCAGTGAAAAGAAGGAGTGCAGAGGCATGGGGAGCCCCCCCCACTCTCTGCCTCCAGTAGGGGAAAAGACTTTAAAACTAAACCCCTGCCACCTGTGGAAA
>VXAY01006836.1:96691-114399 GCA_013399855.1 Oxyruncus cristatus | reverse complement strand
TTCTGTAGTGTAGCAATAAATCTTAGTATTACCCCATTTCAAGGTGATCTGTTTTGTCTGTGCAAACTCTTCCTAATTAGTAGCAAAATTTATAAGTTGATAATACTGTGCAGAAAGCACAAGGGCTGAAACCATGACACAGCATTCAAATGGAACTTCTGTGCAGCTGGGCAAATGGCATTTTAAAAGGTAGTCTCAGGCCCCCACTCCTTGCCTATAGGCAAAACCTTAAATTGCCATCCGTTTCACTGCATTCCAGACATCTTCTAAAACATGATACATATTGTCTTTTTTTCTATGAAGAGTTAGATACTATGTGGAGAGTCAGACTGTAAAAGAGACTCTCTGGTAAAAAAAAAAAAGTCCCCTGGGTATCTTGAAATTCCTATTCTTCCATAAATTCAAAGTAATTTTTTTGTAGCAAAATAATTCTGAAGCTGTAGTGAAAATGTTCTGTATTCTAGTGGTATTTTATACTTTTTTTTAGTGGGTGGTAGTGGTGATAGGATGGAAAATATAGCAAAAACTGCAAGTAGAAATAAAAATATAGTTTATTTCCTAGATAATGTTCATACTAGGATGTTCTAAAAAAAACCCATTAATAAGTAGTCCCATTTTCATATACAATACCCTTATAATACAGTCCATTTGCTTTTGTAAACATACCATGAAGTTTTGGATGACAGGTAATTCACAGCTTCAATATCCTACACTAATTGAACCCGGATGAAATAGGGAGAACACTAATCAGAACTGATTTCAAATGCTGCTCACTTGAAGGAGTGAAAATGGTATCTTCTCCCAAGAGGAAATGTTGATACTACATTAGACAAGCCCTGTGATATCCTCTGTCTCTCAGGAGAAACAGGAGTCTAATAAACTACAAAGTATTTCCCCGTTGTGTCAGAACACCAGGAATAAGGAAAAAATTTTAACGAAACTACTTGACTGCAGATGTGCAGGATAATGGCTACCTTTCCACAACACTCAGGTCCATTCTCCAAACCTTATTTCTGTTCCCACTACAGAAAGGCTGATTGTCCAGATTTACTCAGTTTGACAAAGGCTGAGTTAGGTGCTTCCAATCAGAGTCTATAAAAAACAAATCTCCAACTTTATTTCAGAGATACTTTTTGAGATCAGACCTTTATCGTCAGATCTTCATCGTCAGATCTTCCACTTTATTAGCTATAAAACTGTGTCAGAGTCTTTAGGAGAACTTTTTATTTAGCAATAGAGGAGAACTTTCTATTTATCAATACATAAATATATAATTCATAGATATTATTATTTCTAGAATGACTGGAAAGGTATATTTACCAAGGAACAGAATCTATTTGAAAGAACAGAGAGTGACAGTCCAAAGAGAGACATAAGTGAAGACACTAACAAATTTTTGGAGGCAGATGTGAAACAGTGACAGTAAAGATGAAGAACAAACCAGAGAGCAGTCAATGAGGAGGTGGCTTTGGGACTTTCGTTTGGAAGGCAGAGATGCATTCCTTATCCAGAAAGAGTGAAAACTCTTGCAAAACAAAACAAAATAAAACAGAAATGTGGAACAACAATTGTAAAACGTTATGTTTTTTCACAAACAGATGAATAAGGTCTTGAATTTCATTCGACTGTCAACATTGTTACCAAAAGAAACTGTTCATTCTAGTTACATATCAATAACTACTAGTTATAATTTCATAGCATTTGGATACTCTAGCTTAAACAAGGATACATTGGCCTAGGCCAAGGCCTATTTCACATCACTGAGCATGGTGACAAAGTCACATTTCAAAAATGTAAATGTGAGGAAATGCCTTTTCTGGGAATGAATATAAGAAAAGGAGAAAAATTTCTTAGAGAGACAGCTCACCTTAAACTTACAAAAGCCATTTCAGTGATATTTCATTTATTTGTGATTTCTTTTTTCTTATTATTTTATTCTCAACTTTTCTAATTGTATTGATATAGACTAACCTTGTGTACAGCAAGGAAGGATCTGTTATCTTTGCAAGATTTTGAAGATAATTGCCATTGCAACTATTTCATAGATAAACTTTTTAAAAGTATTAAAGAGAAATGGTCAAAAATGCTACACTACTTTTTTTTATCTGTAGTACACAAAGACAAATAAGAAATCTATCCATAGTCACCTGAAGCAAACAGCATACTATTTTGCTTTCTTCATGAGCTGACTGAAGTACCCGATGTGTACTAAGGAACAATAAAAATTTTGGTTGCATAACTTCTTTTTTATTAAAGAGAGTATTGTTCTGGACACTGAATTCATAATATGAAACCAAATCTCTTTTTTTTTTTTTTTTTTTTTTGGATGGTCACTCAGTAGAAGGCATGTCATCATCTTTAAACAAAGTGACTTTTTGAGAAAAAAAACTTTGTTGTTCAGAAGACTTATTTACCAAAAGCTTTTTATGCTTGGAAAATTTTAGTCTAGTTTTGCATTGACAGCGTCTGGGGAGATTTGCTGTTTGAAAATTGTATCAATCTTTGAAGCTTATGTAGAATATAAACTAAAATAATTTGCTCTTTATGTGCTTCCTTTTAATTCACATGCATAGTTTAAAAGGTTCTGATCTACATGATAGGTATTTATAGGAAAATTGCAGCACTTGTGCAATTCTTATCAACAACAGGACTAAAAATATCCACAAATGCCCTAAATCACCCTAAAATCCTTCCATAGGCAATTGGAAATGTACTTCTCTACTGCCTGATGCAAGCTGCTTGTTGCAATAATTTCAGCAGCTGTGTAGGTTGTCAGAGCAGAGACTGACTCTGTTCTACTTCCTTGAAGTTCCTAACATGAGATACTCTTATAAAGTAGAAATTATGATTACATTTTACATAATAGTAATAATAAAAATGACTTTTAAAATGAAACTTCATAGGAGCTGTGGGGCATACGACATTTAGAGGAAAGTTAATGATCTCAAAAACACCTGGATCAAGCCATCTATCCTCAGGACTGTTGTTTATCTGATCAAACCATCTCACCGACAAAATTGCTTCTCACCATGTTCTATTACATTCTTGTGTGCTTTTTTCCCCTACAGCTGAATAGCATATCTCACTAAACACCACTCTCTTGTTTTCACTTTCCAGGTATGTCTCAGCTTTTATAAATCTGATCTCGTTAACACAGAAGGAAATGTAAACAATTTTAAGGCAGTGTGAGTGCAGTAAGAGTTGTCTAATTTAGATTAATTTTTGCTGCTTCTAAACTGGAATTCAGTATGTTATATGATACTTTAGAGTTTCCACTGGGCTCACTACTATTACACCAATGATCCATTTCTAAACCATGTTAATTTTTTTCTAATTTTCTAATTTTCATTTCAAGCAGAGCAGATGAGAAATATTTGCACATCTGTCTTTGAGACTATCATTACAGGCTGGATTCAAACTTTATGCACAACCTGGAGAATGATGTGATTAGAATTATTCCAGGAGCAGCTCTGAAGTCACTGTAAGACAGAAAGACTTGCTGCACCTTTTTTTTTGTTTGTTTTCAGGGTGTTTGTTGGGGCAATAAATTAATTGTGGCCTAATATAGCTTTAATTTCCTTACAGGAAGACTTACCAAGCAAACAGAGACTGTGTTTTCTTTGCTCACAAAAGAAAAGTTCTTAACTTTATGCACTACACTTTTTTTGTTTTGATGGCACAACTGGATCCAAAGCCTGAAAGTGTGTACAGTTGGGTGAATGTATTTCTTTCTGCTCTGAGAAGAAGACAAATATTTCAGCTAATTTCTGCCAGTTATTTCAACCCTGACATGCAATTATCATTATTTCCAGATCTGGGCTTCAATAACAAACAAAGAAAGTGCTTAAGTTGCCTTGACCAGAAGAGATCTGACCTTCATAAAGTGTCAACAACTGTGTGATTTTGGCTCATGTCAGTCAAATTCCTGCACTGGAACTTGGCCAAAGCCCAGATACAAGAAACTTGTAAAAAGCAGCATCAATAATACCGTAAGCTGATAATTTCAAGATAATACACTACGCCTGAAATCACAGATAATACCATTATTTACCTGCCAAAATGATACTCAAGAATGTTCACATCAATCTGTAATGAAGAAACAACTGAGCTTAAGCAGAAGTGTTTACAGCTGGGGAAGATTATTGGGTTTTTGTTGCCATCTTCCATCATTTTGTTACCATGTTATTTCACTTATGAGTCATTTTATCTCAGGAGAATGAAATCCATGAAGAAATATGCCTAATCTCAGGAAAATCCAGTGAGGAACTTTATCTCTATTTTTAAGGCATTCATACAGGAGCAGAAATAACAGTTCGGTAGAGTGCTCAAAACAGCTCTGTGTGTGTGGGAGAGGCCCCTTTAATAAATCTGTTGGGCAGGTTTTGAGGTCTTACATCTTTTTGGTGTAAAACCTCTTTGAAGAGCTCGTGGGCAAGCCTGGGGTCTTACATCTGGCCATCAGCTGCCCACCAAGACTCTCTATCACTTCACCTCCTCAGTGGAACAAGGGGAGAAAGTAAGATGAAAAAAACTTATGGAGCAAGACAAGGGCAGGGAGATGACTCACCAATGGCTATAATGGGTAAAATAAGCTTGACTTTGGGCGAATTTATAACAGAGTAGGATAGTTAGAAACAAGAACAAAAGTAAAACCATCTTCCCTTCAGTCTTCCCTTCTTCTCAAGCTGAACTTCACTCATATTTTTTTTCCCTGTCCCTCACCCACTGGTGTGCAGTCCTTCACGAACAGACTACTCCACTGTGGGTCCCTCACAGGATAGAGCTTCTGCCAGAAAATCTAGTTTTGCATGACTTCCTCTCCACAGGTTGCAAGGTCCTGCCAGGAATCTGCTCCTTTTTGAGCTCTGCCCCTTTTTGAGCTCTTCATGGGTCACAGCTTCCTTCAAGGCATGGCCACCTGCTCTGGTGTGCAATCCTCCACGGGCTGCATTGTGGGTATCTGACACTGTGGTCTTCCATGGGCTAATGGAAGTGAGGAATCTCTGCTCTAGAGCCTGGCACACCTCCTCCCTCTCTTTTTTTTCTCCAACCTTGGTGTCTGCAGGATTTTATTTCTCTACTAGTTTTTTCTCACCCCTCTCTCACAGGTGTTTCTCCATGCTTTTTACCTTTTCTTAAATATGTTATCACAGAGGTGCCACCAATGTGTCTGATGGGCTCAGCTTTGGGCTGTGGTGGAGCCTGATGGAATTGATTCTCTCAGAACATGGGGGTTGCTCATTTTTTCTTCTCACAGAGGCCAACCCTACAGCACCCCCAACTACCAAAATATTGCTGCATAAAACCAATAGTCAGTCACACATCTCTCTTCAGCTTAATATTCCATCAATTTAAATAGCAAAGGGTTTTCAAATCTGACATATTTCATTACTAGCAATGAATATACAGATGAAATCAATAACTTTTCCTGGCAACCACAGAAACAAACCTGTTTTGAGGAGTAAAAGCCAAGTTTCTACCTCAGTTAGACCTGTTATTTTACCCCATGAATTCTATTCCTGGATTTCTATTCTTGGGTTTTTATTTCTCTATGAGATTGAAAAAGTCATTTGTCTTCTCTCTACTTAGTACTTGACAGAAGTTCTTCTGAGATTAAAAACATTAGTTAGTACATGCTAAGATCCCCATGTGGAAGGTCACTGCATAGGAATAACAACAACAAAAAGAACCCCAATAGTTGTTTTTCCTCATTATTTTATACAAGTTTGCAGTTTGAAATAAATTTTTTCAATATTAAATAATACAATAAATATTACTTTATGCATGATTAAGTGAAAATTATCTTAGTATGCTTGGCTGGCAGAGTAAAATTTGGTGAAGAATTCCAATGAAATATACAGATACACAAACATTCACCTGGTACCTGTTTCACTGTTCAAGAAGAAGCTTCTGCCTGAGCATTCTCACACTGTTTGAGGAGTGACACATATACCACCTGAATTTTTAACTGCTAGGACCAGAGTCCCTTCACAGCAGGAAACTCCAGTGAGTTCCAGTAAGCCAGTGGATGCACCTTTCATCTCCTTGCTCACACACACACACTCACTCATGGTCATACTTTCTTCTTTGAACTTGACCTTAGGCTTCCCATAGCACAGTCTCAGGCATCAGATTTATAAAAGTAAATAATTTAGTAGAGCTGTACAACAGCAGGTCAGCTCAAGCTGGGTGCCTCAAGAGAGGAACATAGAACAAAGAAATTCCCAGGCAATTATACTCTTATGAATTATGCACCCACCTCTCACACACTCTTCACATGCCTTGCACGCTTTTTTTGGTGCAATGGTGATTCTTGATCTGTTGGATTCTTTCTCTTTGCCCGTGAAGGCAGGTTGTTCCCTGTTCTTATCTTGAGGAGTTACAACTTCTGCTGATGGCTGTCGTCTCCTTATCTTCTTATTTGCACTTCTGGTGCACTTGCCCTCTGGTAGAATATGGGAAACAAAAAAAACCGACCTGGACCTGGGATAAACACTACTCATCAACAGCCAAACCATCAGTGTGCTATAAATATTATTCTCACGCCAAATGGAATGCTGTACTAGCTACTAGGAAAATTACTATGAAAATTAATTCTATTCTAGACAAAAGCATATCTAGCTATAGGTTCACAGCTTGCGGCCTAAGGTTTCAGCAAACTCATCTACTCATGCTGAGGAAGTAAAACTAAGGCAAACACCATGCTAAACCACACTGTATTTTAACTCTGTGTGACTCATTCTACATAAAAACATGTTTATTTATACTAAGCAGCTAACATCTCTCAACATTCACTACTTGATTTTTGCATATTCCTCTCATTAATTTCTAAATTAATCCATTGCAGCCAATGAACAAATATCATGTGGTTTCAACAGAAAAGATCTTTTTTGTTTGTTTTTTTTTCTAGCACATGTATGTGGTATGCAGAGCTACAGCACGTGTCCTGGACTCTGCCAAGGCTGAAACAGACTGTCTACCTTTTCACTCTTGATTTAGAGCTTGTCCATTTGTACACTGTCCCATTCTTACATCCTTTTACTGGACTAGCTGAGGTACCATCACAGAATGCTTATAAGATGTTATTTTGAAAGTTCTAATTTGCTCTGAACAAGAATAGAGTTGATGTTTTTTTTTTTTTTCTGTGCACAGAAAGATGAACATTTGATTTAGCTTCCATTTCCAGCAAGCAGTGTTTAGGGACAGGTACATTAGGAACAGGAAAGATGACATGTGTACAACTACTTTGGTTGTACATACTTGCAGTGCACTGGTAAGAATCATCAGAAAGAAGCTTTTTACACAAACAGGTTCAAGCAATGCTTATAAAACACTTTGTAGGTCAAAACAGAAGTCAAGACCAAAGTGCTGTAAGATAAATCCCATTTTTTATAGTATGTTTGCAATAGTATGTTTCAACAATATACTACTTTGAATAGATCTGAAGTGATTTTGCTTATATGTGTCATTAATCTACCTATATTCAGGCTTCACTTCTTTAATATATCCCCCATATTTCCCCAACTTTCCAACTTTTTTTGCTTTCAAACCTTATCATTGTCCAATTGATAACAGAGTTGTTGTAAACTTAGTCACTGTCTTGGACGGACTGCAAGTTTGAATGTCACTGACCTCGCTGATGACATCAGAGGCTGAAACACCTGCTCATTTTTCTCACGCCTTTGAAAGTACTAAGACCTCTTGTAAAATGCTACATTTTGTTAACAGATCCAAGAGATACACACTAGAGCCACATCACCTGCAATATTATATAGCTGGTCATGTGGTTGCAGCACTGCTCCAAATATGAATTTAGACTGGTGATATTAAAGTTTGAAAAAATGCATTATCAGACATTATTTGCCAGAACAGAGATAAACAGGAGATTCCTACTATAAATCCTTTCTTGAGCTTGTATTGATTGTTATTGGAAGAAAAAAATTGGCTTGATTTACCTCCTTACTGTACCATCTAATGGGAAATTGCATCTTCATTTGCACAGATGCTAAAGGGAATAAACAGACAGCTGAGAGGCAGAAAGAGAGTCATTGCACTCAAAATGCGGATAGAAGACATAGCTCTTTAACTGTGCATGACAATACTGTAAGACAGTTGTTGACAAAAAGGAGAAAAATGAAAATATGAATAAAAAAGTTTAATTTAAATGTGTGAGGACAGCTTACCATTACTTGGGAAGGAATTTAATCAGAAGTCATTAGAATTTGTCAGCTTTTGCTAAAACTGTCACCATCTGTCATAATACACTTGTTTAGGAACTTATTTTCCTTATTCTCCTTACTACAAAGAGAGTGGTAACTTTGGAGAAAACTGACCAGATGAAATATTAACCTCACTGAGTTTCATGTGTATCTTTTCCTTTTCTGTACCAGGATTTCAGCTGTTGTGCCCTCTATTTGGAGGTCTTTCATTTATGCACTAACAACCTATTTCATTGGCGAGATCTAATGTAAGTTGTATTTGTATTTGTGCACTTCATTAAAGAAAAATAACTAGTAGCCTAATAGTACCAGCAAAATTGTATAGGTCATTGTTTCTTTAGCTATGGTATTCATGTGCCAATAAAAATAACTTAAAATAAAAACAAGCTTTTTGCATACCCTGGGTTGAGAGCCTAAAAATCAAAGTAATATGCTGTCAGCCAAACTTTCTTACTGAATGAATCATGCATTGAAAAATAATTTTATATTACTTTAATTAAAAAAAAAAGATCCACCTCCAATACTGAATTTGTAGCTGTCAGTCTTTTCCACTACCCCATAGTGGTGTGGAGTTTCTAATGCAACATTGTTATGTGCAGATCTCAGTACCCTGAAACCAGAGCAGAATGTTCAATGCTAAGAAGGCTGTAACCCCGAGGAAAGACTAATGAAGGTGACATTTGTTTTCATGTGTAGTGGAGGTTAAATTTGTTTTTGTGTACTGGGAGTACCTATTGAACAGAAACCATGACTTCAGGAAACAAATATCTAAACCCTTGGGTCAGCCAATGCAACACAGAAACTTACATGGCTTTAACTTTCAGTACAGCAACAGAAGGACAGGTCTATACGTTTAGGTTTGCATCCTGAAGCAGTCCTCTGCAAAATATCTCTTTCTATCCCAAATGTTAATCTACATTACTGTTTTCTTTTCTAAAGAAGCATGGTTTTGGAAAGAGTTGCTGATTACATTTCTTCTAATTATTTCTCTCATATATATATATATAGGAAAAGGATGACTAGAAAATATTACAATAGCCTGAAGTCTGCAGTAGTTTATAAAGTAACTTTTGTTTAAAATGGGTGATGTAAAAACGTTGGGTTTTTTTTAACCTTTCCTGTAGGGAGGCTTTTGAATCTTTGCAATCTATCTACATGATGAAGTACTCAAGCATGTAAATACCTGTGACGTGAGTGGAATTAATCTACTGGGGTTCAATATCAGAACTCAACTGCAACTAATAAAGATTGATGGCAAAGTGAAAGTTTTTGATTTGTCTAATGAGCTTATTGGTGCACTTAGAACTATTCATCTGGCAAGCCTTTTAACATTTACATTGGGATATTTCTATTTGTAAACAGCAATTTTGATGTTTGCATTTGCAAATTAACATGCTTTAGATATATGGATTTTGTTCTTCAAGTTCTGTCATTTGATTGAAAGAATCTGCTTGTTTTTCATTATAGTTTTATTTTCTTTTGCCTAAAATGTTGTTTACTTAAGTAGGTGATGATAAGGGTAAAACATATGTTTAAAGACGTAATTATTTTAAAAAACCCAAAAACAGTTCCACTAACTTTATGTGATTTATTATAATGGGTATTAATTACAGAGAAATCGAGAGGCATCCTTTGCATGTTTAATTGAAGAACAGAGCAGGAGTTGCACAACTATTGTTTTCTTATGCTTAAGTGTGATTGGAACTGAATATGTTCAATGGCAGTAGAAATATACGGAGCTGGCAGATGTGCTAAAAATCTTTATCATGTCAATGTGTGATAAAATGTCAGGTATCTGGCAAAATCAGCATTTTTTTTTTTCTGAACTGCTAAACACATAAGAATTTGTGGTAAAAACTTCTTTAGCAAACGATTAGTGCCAGGAGGACAGATGGAGGAGCAGGAAACACTTAAGGAAATGATCAAATCCTACCAAAGATGGTAGGACTCTAAGGAGACAGAAGTTGCACCAGAGAACAGACATTTTAAGAGCCAAAGAAATTTTTGTTTGCAAATTTCAGATTCCTTCTACACATTAAAGGCACAATGACTGTTTAAAACTTGTTCTTTTATAAAAAATCCTGTGAAATGGGTGGGTTGACCCTGGTTGGATGCCTGGTGCCCACCAAAGCTGCTCCATTGCTTCCCTCCCCAGCTGGGCAGAGGAGAGAAAATATAAAAAAAAGGCTAGTAGATTGAGATAAGGAAAGGGAAAGATCACTCAAAAATTACCAAATTACCATCACAGGCAAAACAGACTTGACTTGGGGAAATTAATTTAATTTCTTACAAATCAGATCAGAGTAGGATGAGTAATAAAACCAAGTCTTAAAACAACTTCTCCCCAACTCTCTCTCCCTCTCAAGCACAACTTTACTGCTGATTTCTCTACCTCGTCTCCTCCCCCAGTAGCTCAGGGAGAAGAAAATGGGGGCTGCAGTCAGTTCATAATATGCTGTCTCTCCTGCTCCTTTCTCCTCAAGAGAGGACTCCCCACACTTTTCCCCTGCTCCAGCCTGGGGTCCCTTCCTTGGGAAACAGTCCTCTAAGAACTTCAAAACTCAAGAATAAGTCCTTCCCACAGGCTACAGTGCATGAAGGACTTCATTGTAGGTCCACCCAAGAAGTCATAAGTCCTGCCAGGAGCCTGCTCTGGGGCTTCCCATGAGGTCACAGCCTCCTTCTGGCATCTGCCTGCCCCAGTGTGGGGTCCTCCAGGGCCTTTGGGGTGACCTGCAGGCCTCACCATGGTCTGTACCATGGCCAGTGCTGGCCACACTGTTCTTGGTGTCTGTTTTCTGTCACTGACTTTGGCAGGGCTGTTTCTTTCAGACATTCTCACTCCACTCTTCTGGGTGCTGTTATACAGTGGGTTTTTTCCACGTTTTCNTCCCATGAGGTCACAGCCTCCTTCTGGCATCTGCCTGCCCCAGTGTGGGGTCCTCCAGGGCCTTTGGGGTGACCTGCAGGCCTCACCATGGTCTGTACCATGGCCAGTGCTGGCCACACTGTTCTTGGTGTCTATTTTCTGTCACTGACTTTGGCAGGGCTGTTTCTTTCAGACATTCTCACTCCACTCTTCTGGGTGCTGTTATACAGTGGGTTTTTTCCACGTTTTCTAAATACATTATTCCAGAGGCACTACTACTGTCACTGATGGGCTCAGCCTTGGCCAGCGGCAGGTCTATCCTGGAACCGGCTGGAATTGGCTGTGTTGACATGGGGGAAGTTTCCAGTAGCTTCTCACAGAAGCCACCCCTGTAGCCTGATCACTACCAAAACCGTGTCATGCAAACCTTGTCAGTACAGCCCTGAACTTTCACCAAGTTCAATTTTCCCACTTAGCCTTAAAATTATAAAATCAAATGTAATCTATAGACTACGAAAAGATTTATTTCCATATTAAATCATAAACATAAGGTGTTCATAAAAGAATTCCCAAATAATGAATTGTAGCTAACAAAGGAAATGTTACATTTAATACCCCATTTAAAATTCAAACAGTCAGTTCAATTGCATAGACTTATGTTTATTACATTTGGAACTAATTCTGTTCAATCCCAGTTCTGTGCTGACAAAAAGCAAAACTCTGACAGCCAACAAGTACAGGACTACAATATCACTGGCTTATTTGTATTCCCACATTACATCTCCATCTTGTCAACAGTGAAATCTGGCCCTGAATTTAAAATTAAAGCCAAAATAGTCCTAAACCATGTTTTTTTATTATTCAGGGCTCGGATGGTTTTTATGTTTTGAAAAAATGCATTAAATTTGCAGTGTTCCTGGTGCCTTTGAAAAAATCTTTAAAGAGTAAGCTCTCGCATGCAATTATTCACCTTTCAATGTACAATAATTCAAAGAATAATACAAAACCATGACTATGAAGGCTAAGTTTTAAGCTGTAAAAGAAAAGATGTTTCAGATGTACAGTTATTCACAAAAAATGTTTCAAAGAAATACTGCAAAATTAAAAATGTAATGTAAAGATTTTTTTAGGATGAGAGATAAGACCTCCCAGATACATTTTCAAGAAAATAGAGAGAATGGAATTAAGTGAGAATCTTAGGAGAGGTGATTTAATGATCACATAACCAAGATTTGAGAGCATCTTACTGTTACTAGTTTGTTCACCATTTATATCAGTAGCTTAAAAGTAAGGATCAGGCTCAGCTTTTTATTTATAAATGTAGAACTAAAAACATCCTCCCAAAAGACTTCAGCTAACTGATGATTGTCACTATTTTCTTTTATGATTCTTCTGAACACACTCAGAAATGATGTTTTCTTTTTCAACATCACATCATGTGACCTGTGACATGTTTTGGCACGTTAGTAGAAAAATAAAACAAAACAAAAAATCCAGACTTAGCAATTCTCAAGTTGAAAAGATCCTCTTGAAACTACTACTTATTCTAAAAGGACTGCTTTCACCTGTTAAACATTTCTAGTGAGAATAAGGAAAGGAATCGTTGCTGTGCTTTTCATTGCAGATTCAGCAACAGTACAAAGCAACAGTACATATGTATATGAAAGTATACATATGTACACAGAAGTGAGATTAGATGATAGATAGATAGATAGATAGATAGATAGATAGATAGATAGATAGATAGATAGATAGATAGATAGATAGATAGACAGACAGACAGACAGACAGACAGATAGATAGATAGATAGATAGATAGATGATAGATAGATAGATAGATAGATAGATAGATAGATAGATAGATAGATAGATAGATAGATAGATAGATAGATAGATAGATAGATAGATAGATGATGTGCGCACATTTGTGCATTTCAAAGCCTTGCTCTCGTCTCCTTCTTATATTTCTCTTGACAATCAAACCTTAGAAGTGTTTCTTCCCCTTCATCCCACTGCTTTAAGAAATCTGTTCAGCATTTTACCTTGCACAATGGTAATGAAGAGCCATGAGCCTACTGCAATCAGAAGTATGATTGCAGCTCTGGGAAGCTGAATCAAAACTAGCTAAGGCACTAAGTGCATGATTGTATGGGCTAGCCCCAAACCTAACTACATTAGGGATTATACAGTCTGCAGGGACAATGTGGTCCATTCAGATCACCACAGCTACCATGTGGATTTAACTGACCAAAGCTGGCTTGAGAACTTGTAAAAACACAGAAAGGTACTACATTTCACCTGGCCAAAAGTTCTCTGTGGCCTCTGGTTTGTTTTCTAATGCAACAATGTGAAAACAGAGCAACAGGTCCTACACCAAAGCCATTGGTGCTGCTCTTTCTTCCCACTGTTTTATCTGAAAGGAGAAATTTTACTTCGAAGAAAATGTACTGTAGTGAATGTGGTGTAGCTTCCCTGTTTACTTCACTCACTTTCTAATTTCTTTAAATAAATATTTGCATATAAATTGTTTGGAAGAATATACCAGGATAAGGATGGTGGGAAAAGAAATTTGAATGAATTGTAGATCCACATGAGTTTTTTTCCAGACTTGGAAGTTTATCTATAAAATGAAATCTCTTCATGAAACACAGTTCCTTTAAGTTGCCAGCACTGCTGCTTTTGAAAGTTATGTCACCGTACTAAAATAAAATAAAAATACCACTGAAAGGAGCATAGTTAGTAAAACAGGAGAAGTTCTTCTCCTCACACTGACTTGGAATTTCACTATTTATAAACATAGTAGTTACTGAAGGGTAAAGCAGATTGCTGCCATATTGATTCAGTTTTAAAAACTTCAGAGTGGAAAAGCAGCATGCAACAGAAAAATGTTGAGAAAAAAAATGAAATTAGTTGAAGAGAGAATCTAAAGAGAAAATCTAAACTGAGGAAGTGCAGTCTGAGGGAAAGACAACCATTTTGAGGCAAACCTTTTGTGTTTTTCATATATATAAGGGCAAATCAACACTGTTAAAAGAAATTTTAGAAGAGATATATAGAGTGAGACAGAGATAAACAATTCCAGGTAATTTTCCATAGTCCCTGTTCAGGCAATCAGTGAAGAAAGCAATAGAAGAAATACATAGATCAGAAGCAGCAATTAAAAAAATGCATGTTTTACAAAAAACAGATGAAGAGAGGAGAAGTACCTGTTTTATAAGATCTTGATTTTTATTTCATACACTCATGTATTTCATGTACATGTCTTAAAAATATATATAATATCTATAAAATATATTGAGAATAGATGCTTCTTATTTATCTATAATAGATATTACAAGATATGTCTATAATACTTCCTAGCTTTCTTTGTTGCTTGTTTGCCTTTTTGATATTTTGGGATGCATTTGAAAATCCATAGTTGAATACTGGTCCGAGGAAAGACCTGGAACCCGTCCTTTAAATGAAATTCAAACATGTCCACCAATTATATATGTCCACAAGGTTAAATTTTAAATAGAAAAAAACTCCCTTTTCATTGTGTAACTCTGAATGAAAAGTGAGAATACTGAGTGTGTTCTATTTAATTAGAAGAAGACAAAGATATGTCACCTGGATAATTACAGTCTTGTTAGCCAACATTAATCTGAGGTCAATAGCTGATCCAGACCTGATTACTAAAGAAGTAAAGGAAACAGAAAACTAAAACCAAAACCAACCAAACCAAAATAAAAACAAACCAAAATAAAAACAAAAAAACCCCAACACACGTAAAATTGACTATGACAAAATAGATTTATCTACTGCTTTATCTTTCAGCCTTGTTTGAAAGAGACTAAACTTTGCTTGGAAAAGGAATAGTGTTTACAAAATGTAGTGGGAACTGCAGGACATTTGATTTCGGACCACAAAATATTTTTGTTATATGGTGTATATTTAGAGTTACACTCATTTCATCATACATAAAAATTCATTTTTTTTTACCAGAAATTTTAAGCAAGATCATCTCTAATTGATAATTTTGGGGCCTGAGCATTTTTATACATAATCTCGAAAAGTCCCAGTACATGTATCAATACAAAGAATCATACCTTGGAAGTGCTATGTCATTCCTGACCGGAATTATTTTTTAAAATGATTTTCTGCACTCGAATGTTAAGAGGAAGGACAAATCTTACTGAATAATGCTTTCAAATATCCAATGGGTAGGAAGAAAGCACACCACTACCTCTATCTCTTCTCTTCAAGAAGGCTGAAGAGGGAATGTTTATGAGGGCATGCATTGATAGGAGAAGGGGGAATGGCTTTAAGCTAGAGGAGTGTAGTTTTAGATTAGATATTAGGAAGAAATTCTTTACTGTGAGAGTGGTGAGACGCTGGCAAAGGTGGCCTAGAGAATTTGGATGTGCCCCATCCCTGGAGTAGTTCAAGACCAGGTTGGATGGTGCTCTGAGAAACCTGGTCTAATGAAAGGTGTCTCTGCCCATGGCAGGGGGTTGGAACTAGATGATCTTTAAGGTCCCTTGCAACTCAAACCAATCTATTATTCTAAGATTCACACCCTGGTCAGTATTTTGGTGTCATAAAGGAAAGTAGGCACAAATTCCTTTTTATCAGGGACTTCTCTTGAGAATATCATTTATGTTAATCTGATTATCACAGATACAAGCACACATACTATTAAAAATGTGATCCTGATTTGGTACAGCATTCAACAGACAAGATGCAGGTTTCTGAGGAGATCATAAGTTGCATGGTTGGCATGGTAAACACACTTGTAAACTTATCAAAGTTTGGAAAATTACAGAGTAAGTGTACATGTGTTATGTAGATCAGACACAGAAGATAATCCAAGGGCAGCACTGAGTATGTTGAGATTAGATGGTTGTGAAGAGCAATCAATCAAAAGCTATCAAATTTCCTGCAAGAGATTGAGGATTTTCATTATGCTTTCTTATTCTATCATGCAGTCCATTGTAGCAGGTAAGAATGTGGTAGTTCTACCGGTTACTTTTGCATCACTTTTCCTATGTGGTAAGACAATCAAAAGTAAATTCAAAAAGAAAATGAGAAGCAAGAGGAAATATAGAGGACATAAAGAACATATGTGTTTATGTTTATATTCTCAGACTACCGGGCTCTTGACGAGAGGCAGCTAACAGATTTTGCTTTTGTACTTTGGTTCCTCCTCCATTTTCTTCAATATGAGATATTCTGTTTGTGCTTGTTTCTTTTAGTGAGAAAGAGCCTATCTACTCCTGTGCTGCTGGTTAAATAGACGGACTTTTTGTTTTTTCTTAGTGAAGAAGAATGGAAAGAACAGAAAAGGATTCACAAGTGGAGAAAGGGTATAGTAGATCTCACAGGACTCTCAGCAGGGCTTCAATTAGTTCAGTACTAGTGTATCTTACCCATTTTTATTCCTGCTAGAGCACCAAACTCATAGTCATGGAGGTCTTTAAATCATAAAGTTAGAATCTGCAGAGAAAAGCAGAAACCTAATAACCTTCCTCTTCTCAGAAGAATTTTTCCAAAATTTTCTTCGTGGTCTGCCCACATCTAATTACCCTTTTATCAATCTCTTTAAGAGGTGATGGATAGGGAGATCAACTCCATTACCATATATTTTCCATTACTTTACCTGATATCGGAAGACCACTTTTTGTCTATTGAGTTCTGACCTTACTTTTTTTTTTTTTTTTACCAGACATGAGCCCCAAACTTCTACTACAGTTGTAGATTTGTGTCCTACAATCGTGCCAACTAATGCAGTCTGTTACCTTTCTTTGGCATCTTCTCTTTGTCCTTGCATTGTTGCATTGTTGTCACAACGGTGTAGAACATTTTATGTGAAAGAATTCATAATCCTTTGTTTAGTTTCTTCCTCTGTCCATATCAAATTGTTTTTTTGGCATAGGCTCAGCCTCAATAAAAGGTATTTCTGTATTCTGTGCAAGAATAACTCTCTGACTCTGAGAGTTGCTCTTGTTGTACCTTGCTGGCAGGAAGAAAGAGACTTCCTGCACTGATGAGCTGCATGATCTCCTACATAATGAAAATGCAGCAAATGTGGTTGAAATGAAAGGAAATGAAGAATAACAATGAGGATTCTGTTATGTAAAATCCTCTTAGCTTTTGGAATGTCACTTTTGGTTGTCATGATGAAACTCTGAATAAAGGAGGCAGTAAACAAAAGACCTCTAGCAAGGGCATACAGCAAGAATTGTACATTTGGAGTGCGCTTCTGCAGAGTGTTGATGACATGGTCCAGTATTAGGAGTGCAGTTGTGCTACTGGGAGATGTTATCCTTCAGATAAGATATTAAAACGATGTCCCATCTGCTTATTTCTAACATTGCTTTGAGTCGATAAAGATTTCATGATACAGGCTCAAGAGATGTGATGGTGGTGGTGTTTGGGAGGACAGGGAATAGGGAATAACTTTGCTTCCAGCTGGAAGTCACCCTTTGTTAAATATTATAGTTACAAATGAATTGGCAATGTTACAAACATTCATGATTATACAGCATTTAAGATGTTATGCAGGGCTGACTGGTGACCATTCTGGGCTATCTAATAGTATTCACCAAAACTGTTTTATTGTGAAGTTACCCATTAAAGTG
>VXAY01006836.1:0-96653 GCA_013399855.1 Oxyruncus cristatus | reverse complement strand
AAAAAAAAAAAAAAGTTGATATACTTGTAGAAGCAACTTTCTTTAAGCACACTTCTGCTTGTTTTAGCAATGAATTCTACATAAAATCCGGTAAAGTCTAAGAAAAGCAAAGAAAAGTTTTGAAGATAAGGTGTGTTTTTAAATGCCCAATGGTGGACTTAATAATACCAGACAGATATTTTGGTCATCTGCTTTTTTAATATATTTCACTTAAAAGATACCAATTCAACATTTGAGCCGTATCTCGCAAGTATGAGCTGCAGTAACTGCAACAGAAATATAATAAATCACAGTTCCAAAAAATTTTACCTACCATCCATAGACACAATTCATTGGGTAGGTGGTGAAACAGCATGGCAAAACTCCCCACAGTGTTGTTTAGGCACAGGCTCTGAGTTAGCAAGGGTACACCACTGTTTTAATTATTCTACCAGGAGAGGCACATGCTCCCTTTCAACACCCAAGTCATTCGCTGTCACAACATTCGGAGAGAGAACGAGAGAAGAGGGAACATGCAGTAGACACCATGAGAGGAGGCACCAGAATCATATGACATGGAAGTACACAGGGAGGCTGTAACATGCAAAGGGAGACAGAAAGCAAGAACCAGGATGCGGGAAACAGAAAAGCAGATGGAAGTTGCTACAGGGTAATAATTGCTAATTCATTATTGTCTTCTATTGGAATTGAAGCAAGTGTTGCAAGTTAGTACTAATACTTTTTCTAATTCGGTTAACAACATCACTTTTAGCTTACTGCTTTTAAAAAAATCAGAAAGTTAAAAAAAGGGTGCATTAAGCACATCCAGAGAAGAGAAGGCAGGTTGTTCAAACGTAACCTCTTACAGATTTTGATTGTTAAAACTGGGTTTTTAGTTTTCAGTTTTGCATATTTGAGGTGAACCTTAGCAATGCTGCTATTATATCAGTGTACTACCTGTATACAGTATAAACACACACTTATACATTATATTGTGAAAACAGTGAAAATTTAATTACACAGAGGTCTAAGTATTTATTTAAAAAATCATTGTTTTAAACAGTCGTCTGTTATAATTTCAGGTTATTAATTGTACTTACTAAATTTTGACAAATGTTCACAATTAATTATATATGATATATAATCCATAGCTGTACCAGTTTTAAAGGATATTCCTTGCAAATCACCAAAATAATCACATAAAATTAGTCCTTATAGGTAAAAATTTTCTTATTACTTCCATGAGTTTATATGTTGATTGAACTGCAACTTTATAAACACTATCCATGTTATCTTCCCTCATGCTGTGAAAGAGATACATGGGTAAGTTATTAATATGTAACTCAAAAAAGTTATTTGAATAGAGTAATTTAATTTCAGACTGTAAATGTAAATACTGGCTTGCAGGTCCAGAAAACATAATATTTATGTGGTAGCCACTTTTTAAACAGGAAAAGCCTCAAAAATATTAGTCAAAACATAGAACAAAACCACAATTCACTACTTCTAGACACCTCAAGTGACCAGTGAAGATGAGCTTTAATCTCAGAAACACGCAAGATTTAAGAGATTATTCTAGTAATTAAAGGGTATTGTTAGTTAAGGTAAGCATTTGAAGCAGAAGCCGAACTCCTACTAAACCCTAGGAAACCTGAATCAATATTTGAGAAAGTGTATCAAATGAATGAAAGTGTTGATTCTATATTAAAATAGATTCTGAAATACTCAGAGGGATAATTACCAGAATGCAAATAAAATTATGATCAAAAACTTGAAGATGTAAAATTTTTCTGTGCATGCATGGGATCTGCAAGATTCTATATTCCAAATGTCGCTGTAAGCTATGAAATTTAAATAGAAGCTGAATGTGAATCTATCCAAATGTATGATTATAAAAGAAAGGATTCATAGGATCGTAGAAGATCCAGAGTTGGAAGGGACTCAAGAGTTATCAAATCCAACTCAAAACTCCACACAGGGAAACCTCAAAGTTAAAACTTATATTTAAGAGTGTTGTCCAAACGCTTCTTGAAGAGTGACAGGCTAGGGGACACTGCTTCTCTGAGTAGTTTTTTTTCCACTGGTTGCCCATGTTTTCAGTGAAGAACTTTTCCTTAATGTCCAGTTTTAACTCTTCCTGACACATTTTTCAGCCATCCCCTTGTGGCCTGTCACCAAATACCAGAGAGGAGAACAGCACCTCCCTCTCCACTCTCTTTCATGTTGTACTTATATACAGCAAAGAAATGACTCTTCAGTTTTCTCTCTTCTAAACTGAACAAACTTGCATCCTCATCTACTCCTCATAAGTCATGCCTTCTAATCCTTTCATCATCTTTGTTGGTCCTCTTAGGAAAGAGCAAAAATATAAAGACTGTGTTTGTGAACTGAGAATTCTGGGTTTCTGTGTATGTTTTCTTTATGAATATTTATTTTCTTACCCAATCTTTAGATACTTATGGTGTACCATATCAGTTCCTGAATCATTCACCTGTATTCTTTTCCATGATCAGTGGATAGGAATAAGCACTTTGAGGTACAATTAATCTTACATGTCTAAACGGCTGGCTCATGATTTTTTTTCACTAGAAATTCTTTTTTCTCTTCACTGTTTAAAAAGGGAGTCTTCAGTGACTAGAAAAGTTATGAATGTCTGTCCCATAGACATGTAAAAGAAGGTATAGAGCATCCCAACATTATGCTCTGAGTATTAACTTCAGCCTTTAATTTAATCTCCATAGCACTGTAAATAACAGTCACAAAACTACTAAGGAAGAGTCCAAAACAATAATCTACTAACTCAGCACTGTTGAGAAAATATGATGAGCATCTCTAATAGGAGAGGGAAGGACTTTAGTCTCTTGTTAACCAGAAACGGTCCAGTGTTGTTAACTACTGAACGAGACTATTTTTGCAATTCATTGGCTGCATAACATCATGAGTTTAATGTCTAATATGAACTTTTGGAGAATATTAAAACTTAATTTAGCTAAATTAAGTTGTAGGAATCACAGAACTTCATCTAGCAACTCCTGCATCGGGCTCATGATTTGAATGAACCCTACATCTCTTGGAAAACCCACCCATATCACTCACAAAATGGAGGGATTCTCTTATCACCAAATCACATTTAACTTTTAATTATGATACTGTTAAGTATACACCTAAAAACAGCTTTTAATATCTAAAGTAAGAAAAAAAGAAAATGGAGCCAGACTACATTAAGAGCTACACAGTTGAAAGATGAGAAGAAATGGCTATAAGTTGTAGAAATTTTCAGCTGGACATAAGAAGAAAAATTGCAGAGTAAATGGGTAAGGACTGGAATACACTGCTTAACAGGACTGTGAAATCTCCATCCTCAGGGACTTTCAAATATGAGTGTTCAAGGCCTTGCTCAAAGTGATCTAACTTTCAGGTTAGTCCTGCTTTGAGCAGGAGACTAGTCTAAATAACCTCTAGAGGTCCCTTCCTACCTAAATGATTACATGAATCTATGATTTTAAGAGGTGCTTCTTTTTTGTATTCTGCATTAACTATTTTATAATCACTGCCTATTTTAATGCATTCAAGCTCTGTCTCCTATTAAAATTGTTGTTTTTTCTTTATGAGCTTGTAGACAATGACTTCATAATCTTATTTTGGGTATACTTTAGTAGTTTCCAAAATCTTGAGCTGTCCTTGCAAATTTTTTCTATTATATTTCTAATATTTCAATATCCCTTTTGAAGACAATCACCTAAAAATGCATATAGGTATCCTAGTAAAAGTCTCTCAAGTGCCTTACACAAATACAGCCTCCTTACTTCTATTTAAGAATTTTTTACTTATATATTATATTTAAAAATATTTTAAAAATATTTTCACCTACTTAGCTATAGTATCACTCAGGGAACTCATTTTCACTTAATTAGCTACTATTTCCTCTAAGTCCATCAGTGTCACTGAAGATCAGGACACCGTTTCCCATCCTGCAAGTGTGACCTACATAGTTTGTTCCTTGAGGTATGCCCTTTCTTCTGGCTTTGTTAAACACATGCTGTCCAAAGAAAAGTAATTTTCTTAAGCAATCTAATTTAGTGCAGCTGGTCTTTCCCCAATATTTATGACTCACTAGTTATCCATTACTAGCAAATTCTACCAGATCATCGATGAAGAGGTTAAAAAGCAAGAACTAACCTTTCAGAGTCATCTAGTTATGCATCCTGTTGACACTGATACTTAATTTATAATTACTTTCTGAAACATCTCTCATAGATGATATTTAAGCTTCATTGATTTTGCATAGCAGTATTTTCATCAGAAAGAAGAAAGACAAGAACAACTGCTTTATAGCAGTTTGACTGCATTATATCAATGCAGTTATCTGCTGCAGTTATCAACTAAACTTGTTGTGTAAAAAGACATCACATTAGTTTGACAAGGTATATTCTCCACAAATCCATGCTGATTGCCATTTTTATCTTCACAGACAAAAATCCCTTGTCACCCACCGTGTCATCACTGTCAAAAAAACCCCGGCTTAAAACTTATTTACCCTCTTTGAATATTGCCAAACCAGGTACACAGCTTAAAAAGAAAGAAAACCACCTCAGAGACTGTCATCAAAGTTAAATAGGGAGACATTATTCTCATGAACATGAGCTTTCTTTACACTCTTTCGATACTATGGAATATTTTTAAAACACGAATAAGTGAATGAGCACTTTTTGTGCTTCCTGAAATGTAGTGTCTCCATAAGCACATGTCTGTAAGGGTGATCCTATTTATCTGGTTTATCCTTTTTGTGTGTAGCTTTCGAGAAAAAAAAAAAAAAAATTGCTGGATTAAGAGCAGAAACTTTTATTGATGCATTTTTCGATAAGGGATAATTTGGATGAGTTGCTGAATTGGTATACTAGGACACAAACAAACTGGAAAGCAGCCAGCTGACATCCTGGAAGTCATGTAATAGTATACATTAACCTAAAGCAACTACCAGATGTATTATCCCAAAGCCTCCTTAAGCTCTTAACACTGAGGCTGCTGAAAACATGCAGCCAAAAATCAGACTAGGCATTGTCAGTAATCTACCTGGAATTTCAATTGAAGTCTTGTTGGAGTCCTCCTGGTTTTTCATTCTTAAGTTTTTGTTTGGTTATTTTTGTTTTGTTGGTTTTTTAAAAAAAAATTTTCTGTTTTTTTAATTTTTACTTACTCACCCCAGTATATTGGTCTAACCTCATTGAAAAGATCATACTGAAACTTTCTGGCCAACAGAGTAAATAACCAGTGGAAGGGATTTGTTAACTAGTTATGCTGGTAAGCCTGATACCCAACAGACAAAGAATATCTTGGAGTGCTGCTATAAACTTGTTTTATATGTGTTCAATACTGTGTAAAACATGGTTCTACTCCAGATATATTCTTAATTTGAACAGACTAACACAGCAATCAAATCCAATGCCCTATTCCAAATTAGAGATCTTATTGGAGTGACTTTTGTGAATATGCCTTATTTGAAACAAACCAATAACATAGGGTCAGTGTCATGGTATAATCCCAGTAGGCAGCTGTCCTGGTTTGCACTGAGATAGATTTAATTTTCTTCCTAGTAGCTGGTACAGAGCTGTGTTTTGTATTTAGTATGAGAATAATGATGATAACACACTCATGTGTTGTTGCTGAACAGTGCTTACCCTAAGTCAAGGACTTTTCAGTGCTCTGCCAGTGAGGAGGGGCACAGGAAGATGGGAAGGAGCGTGGCCAGGACAACTGACCCAAACTGGCTAAAGGGATATTCCACATCACAGAATGTCACGCTCAGTTTTTTTAAACTGGGGGGAGATGACCAGGAGGCACTGATCACTGCTGAGGATGGGCTGGACATCAGTCAGTAGGTGTTAAACAACTGTATTGTACATCACTCATTTTTCTTTTGCTTTATTTCTTTTTCTTTCCTTTTCATTGCAAATATTATTAGTATTAATGTTAGTATTAGTTTTATGCTATTTCACATTGTTTTAATTATTAAACTGTTCTTACCTCAACCCATGACTTTTACTTTTTTCCCTGATTCTCCTCTACATCCCACCAGAGGAGGGAAAAAATGGGTGAGGAGCTGCATGGTATTTAGTTCCACCTGGGTGAAAACACGGCAGCAGCTAATCCACACACAGCCACTCACTAGCTCCACCACAGAAGGATGGAAGGAGAATTGGAAAGGTAAAAGTAAGAAAACTTGCGGGTTAAGATCATAAAGACAGTAAATAATTTTATTTTTTTCAACAGAATAAAAAAAAAACACAACAAAAAACCCAAAACCAAACCAAACCAAACCAACCAACCAAACAAACAAAAAAAAAAAAAAAAAAGAGAGAGAGGGAAGGGAGCAAACTACGAGGAAAACTGGTGATGCAGAAGAAAACAGGTCCAGAGTAAGTCTGCTGGCAATGCCAGCCCTGGGCAACCTCCAGCCACAAGTTTTATTGCTGAGCACAATGTCATACAGCATGGAACATCCCTTAGGTAAGCTGAAGTCAGCTGTGTCCCCTCCCAGCTCCTTGTGCACCCCCAGCCTCCTTATTGGTGGGATGGGGTGAGGAGCAGAAAAGGCTTTGAATCAGTGTGAGCACTGCTCGGCAGGACTCAAAAGATCCCTGTGTTATTGACACTGTTTCCAGAACAAATCATAGCCCCGTATCAGCTACAATTAATATATTTTACTGTGTTCCAGTCAAAACCAGTACAGTCACTAAGTGTTTTAAAAGTGAAATACTATTAAAGTGTTCATTATTAGTAAGAACCATTATACTGACAGTTTCCAAGGATTCCACCAATAATGAGGTAAGAAAGAAAAGCTATACTGAAATACGATTTTTTTGTTGCATTAAAAAAAAAACCAACACAGCTTGCTCAAGCAAGAGAAATTTTACCTTTTTGTTTCTAATCTGCAAGCCAGGACTGTGATGCTCTACTATTAAATCCCACTCAGTTCAACGCCTGTCTTCAAGACCTGCACATTTGTAATTAAAAGAAGATTAAGGTAATTTACTACTCTCTTGTCTGCTGCCCACTAATTTTCTTCCAAAAGGAATATCAGTGCACTTCAGGGATCCAAGCACACTAACCACTTAGAGGTAGTAAGGCCCTAGTAAATAATATAAGTGGACATTATCACATCTTTTCATACTAATCTAGTAATTGGATTGATCTGCTTCTTCTTAACAGTGATAAGGTAGTGAAAGCTTCCTGAGATTAAAGTTTCTCTGAGTTACCTTTTCAATCAAGAAGACGATTCAGATTGCCGGTGCCTTAATATTTTCAGCAGGCACTTTTCATTTATTCACAAAAAGCCTGGTATTCATCTGACCATATGTAAATCTGTATCTGACCTGAGCCCTAAACTCCTCATACAGCAGAGCAATACATATTTTAGCAGGCAGTTCACTAGACGCAGCATAGCAATACAAATCATGCCTTAATATTTTTTCTGTATTCTATCTACCATGAATAGTAAAATAGGATGACCAGCTCAAGTGCAGATGTCTACCCTGTGGTCATCTAGATAACATTCATAAGCTCATAGCTCTGTAATGGCATGTAAGGTACCCTAGGGCACCTAAGACATTTACACAAGGCTCACAAATATGATACAAAGTCTATGGGAAATTCATGTTATTCTGTAGTGATGGATGAAGGCTATAGAAGGAAGTGACCTTGACTTTGTATAAAACCCCCAGCTGACTAAGTTAGGTAGTCAACTTCCAGCCTTAGACATGATGAATCCCAGTCAAGTGAATGAATGTGTCATATTCTGAGTAATTCTCCTCTCTCTTCAGTATTTCATGGCTCCTGTTACTCATTAAACCACACAGCTGAAAGACACTGATTCAGTAATGTCCGTATGTAAATACTATGGATTAGGGGCTGGTATAGCATAATAACAGGATTGTTGTTTCCCTTTTCAAAAAATTTAATTTTCTCATTCAAATTAACTATTGAACTTTGAGGTTTATTCACTGTGCATTTGCTCAAAACAATGTAACTTTGCTACTATTTCTTCATCATGAAAGTTGTATGTGATTTTGTGTTGACACTGACAGAAACTGTGGGATAAATATTTTGATTTTCCATTGGGACGTATCAGCTACTTAACAACTGAAACAATAGGAAGTTCATGCTTATTGTTCAGGCTATTGGATAAATGAATGCATCTCCTAAAACCTGTTAAAAAATTAAGTACTTTTAGGATGCGCAAGACAATACTAGCTTCAGTAATGCATGCATTTCTTTGGTATAGAATTACTGCATAATGTTTAAAGACAGCTGTTTCTCCAAAAGCCAGAGATGGTAGGACAGATGGATAGGCAGAGGGGTGGCAAATTCCTCAGAGGGCTTTCTCAACTGCTTGCCTTATTCAAAAGGTAGAAGATAATCATTTACAGTGTAGCAGAGCTTACATTATATAGTCACTGTAAATAGTTTGACTTGTTTTTTTTTAATACTTGCATTAATACACTTGCCATTCTCTTCTGCTGAAGAGAACTCATTTCAACAAATATGCTTTGTAACATCTGAAAAATGCTGTTTCAAGGGCACCAGCCTCCTCCTCTACCATAAAAAACAATCAAATAATCATTAAAAGCAATCCATATGACAGTACAAGACAATGTAAATAACAAAAATTCCATGTTATATTCTTTCATATCACTTCTATTGCTGCCCACATGGTAAATATTTTAAAATCTATCAGTTTCTATTTGTGCCATTATATGAAGTCAAAGAATGAACAGGCCAAGATTTTTGTGTTCAGTTCTTTCACCAAATGCTGGGGTTTCAATATAAAATTATAGTTTATGGACAGGAAAATATGCAAATGTGATAGTCTGCAAAATTACAGAGCATTTATTTGTGACATAAATTTAGTATTTTGCAGCTATATACAAAATAGGTACTTCTCTATTCTCTGTCTCCTTATTAAAGTGGCTCAGTGTGTTCTCTTTCTTACTTAAACCATGATTCATGAAGTCACACTAGTTACTGCATAGAGGTAAATAAAGCTGTGCACAAGAGGATATAAGCTACAAAGCACACACAAGTATTCAAACAATGGAGTGCAAATGCACATTACTACATGACTGAGCTAGCACAGTGTCCCAGCACTCCATACAGTCGCAAAGTGTTTAAAATGACTGTGGCTGTCTTTAAAAAGCAAGCTATTTGAGACTTAATTTAGAGCTTGCATGGTGCAATGCCAATTCAGTCTCAAAAAAAAATTCAGTTTTGCTCAAGCTTTCCCTCAACATTTACACCTAAGAACAGTTACCCAAGAAATATTTATATTCCTTAAAAGATGGATGAAAAACCTCAACCATATTTTTAAAATTATTCAGTTATGTGATTTCTTTAGAAACTGTGAGAGTTAAGAAATAGTTACTTGTCAGTTATTGATTCAGTGTTCCAGCTTTCTAGCCCATGTTCTCTCTGGGGGTATTTGTGGCAGGATTTTCATTATATCCCTTCAAACAAAGGATCTGTAAATATGTTTTAAAATAAAAGCTAAGAATTCTCTTTCATTTAGATGATTCCAGGGACTAAGGACTGAAAAAAAAAATTCAAACTATGACAAGACTTCTTCTTTTGCAAGAATTATCAATATTGAGATAGGAAAATCTAACCTTGGGGCAGAAAGAAGAAACCTATGTACATTTTGCAATAGAGCTGTATTTAACCCTAAACCTTTGACACAAGTGTAGATGAAGATACCCTCCAAAAGGTTAAAAATAATTTTTATTTTAAAGTCATTTCATACATTTTGGAGAATGTGAGAAGGAACTCAGAGTTCTTCAGCACTGGCAGTTGACAGTTGCAGAGTACAGCTAAAAGATCCCAAATACCCTTTGAGACACAGAGCAGTTAATGTAGCTTGGAATGAGGACACAGAGAAAAAGAAACACTAAGAAAGAGAAAAGAAGAACAACAGATGGCATAGCTGAAGTATAGTCAGCAGCATAAACTGCAAGGGAAACAAACAAATCCCAAAGGCCGTGAGTAATAAATTTGCACAGTGGGGAACACACTGTTCTGGAGAAACTTCAGTCAGAAAATAAACTGTGCATCAATCCAAAGCTTTCTTTTAGTGCTAGTTGTCCTAGTTGATTTTCAACAAGCTTGAGGAATTTTTCCCCCTGTAAGTCTGTTTTGAAATTGCAAGGACCTGTGGGAAAAAGAGACTTTCCCCGAAGCCTGAGGTGCCCTTGCAGAACCATGACAATGCTCTGCAGCCTGAAGTAGAAAGACCCGCCACATCAGGAGAGACACCGGTGCTGAGTAAGACAGGTCCATCTCCTCCCCATATAACACCAGTGCAAGAAGAAAAGGCAGCAGGTGATATTAGTGGGTGACTCTCTTCTGAGAGGTAATGGAGCACCCATTTGGTTACCTGATGTGCCTTCTAGAAAAGTGAGCTGCTTACTGGAGACTCATATCAGGGATGTCACTGAGAGACTACCAGGCCTCACACAGTCCATTGACTACTATCTGTAGCTGTTGTTTCGCATGGACACCAGTGATACAGCCAGGAGTAATGTGAGGAGTATCAAGAAGGATTACAGAGCAATGGGAGCAGCGGACAAGGACTTGATTTTCATAAATCCTCTTGGTCAAAGGGAATAATTTCAAAAGAGCCAGTCAAATCCAATGAATCATCAAGTGGTTACAGGACTGGTGTCACAGACAGGAATTTGGCTACTTAGATCATGGGACTTGCTTTAAAAACCTGATCCACTGTGGGCCATTGGAGGCTGGGAGGAGAATGGAGGAGAGACCAGGGTGTGTTGGTTAACGAGAAGCTCAACATGATCCAGCAATGCGTGCTTATGCAGCCCAGAAAAACAATTTTATTCTGGGTTGTACCAAAGCAAGGGTGACCAGCAAGGAAGTGATTCTGCCTCTCTCCTCTGCTCTAGTGAGACCCCACCCAGAAAACCATGTGTAGCTCTGGGGCCCCAGAACAAGAAATATGTGGACCCGTTGAGCGAGTCCAGAGGAGTGCCACAAAGATATTCAGAAGGTTGGGACACCTTTGCTATGAAGTCAGACTGAGAAATTTGTGTTTGTTCAGTCTGGAGAAGGAGGGCTCAAGGAAGACCTTAAAGCACCTTCCCGTATCCAAGAGCAGGGCTACAAGAAAGACAGAAAGGGACTTTTTACAAGGGCCTGTAGTGATAGGACAGGGGGTAACTGCAGGTGACAGAGACATATTCACAAACAAATTTAGGCTGTGATTGTGGAGCTACTGAATAACATGACTACATCTCTGTCACCTCATACTCATAAACATGATTAGTAAAGGTGCCCCAGAAATTAAAGAACATTGTTGCTGAGGCTGGTATTATTTGGAGTTTGAGACCTCCTTTCAGCGGGTAACTAAAAATACGCCTGGAGCGTAACGTATAGCTCAGATAGAAAAGAAACTAAAACCACTCAAAAATCCTGCATTAATCTGGCTGCACTGAGCAGATTAATATTAACAAATACAAAAACATATTAAAAGGAAATAAAGAAGAAGTAAATGGTTAGGCCATTAGGAGACAAAGCATAGACTTGGGCATCGGAAACAAAAAGTTGGTATCACAACTAATTTTGAGTGCACAAATTAGACTGGAATTCATATGTTTTCTTCCAGAAAAACAATTTGCAGAAGAATAGCTTGGCTACGTTGTCCTCCAGTAAGGACAGTGTGGATTTTCCGGACTAGCCAGTACACCTGCACAAGAGTGGCAGTTGAGGCACAGAACCTGAAAGAGATCAGGAATTTCTGGACCAGCTTCTGATGGTCAAACAAAATTCCCTAAGGATTCTTCAACTTGCAGTACATGAATCTACTGAAGCAATCTATTTGAGCCCAAATATCTACTTCAAGGTGAGCTGAACCTCCAATACGGTCTTTGTCATGTTATATCAACTTCACCCCAGCTGATGGTTGCATTTTAGACTACATTACATCCACATCTGCACGTAGACACCTAGGTATCTTAACACGGAGCTGAAGACAGGCCCGAAGGAGATACTTACCTCATCTCAGAGATGTGAGTAGGAGTATGATTCAGTTACCTAACACATCCACCTAGGGCTCCTGAGGCATCACAGAGTAGTTGAGCCATTTTTAAGGTGCTTACACATGACAAAGTAGATGGGATTTGCACTATTCTGGACTAGCAGCTGCAGACAGGGTGAATAGCTTGGGACATCCCATGTGGTACTAGATACCTATTTGGACAACTAAATTGACTGTGAGGGTCTATGCCACTGAAACTCCTATCTCATCTAATCTCCTAGATTGCCCTTGTGAACAGATAGTAAACCAAGAGCCTGACACTCCTCAAATAAAATCCATTCTTCTGAAGCAGTGTCTAATTTAGGTCATTGCTGTGATCTATGAATGCCTATACCTTTCTACTGACTATAAAGTAAATTAAGATGATTTAATGCAAAAGTAGATATTGAAAAAGAGATTAGCTGAATAACAAGTTTTTAACCCAGACTACAATGGCATCCTTACTGAAACTTAAGAAGAAATTAAATATTTAGAGTCTGACTTCTGCATTGTTAAAAACAGTAAGGTTTTGGACATTTACTTTAATGAGAACAAAACTGTAGTCTTATTTTAAATCAGTAGGAAAAAGTTCATCAAAATTGCAAAGAGTAAAACTGTTTTATACATGTGAACATATGTATATTAAGAAGATTATAACAAATATGTTGAGGTTATACACTTTTAATATCTTTGCAAAACAAAACTGAATAGAAACAGCATGAGCTATGAACTGAAATTTCTGACAGGTGTAAAACATCACTGAGTGGCAGAAAAGGCCCTTAATACCTGCAAATAGCCAATGTACTGCAATTATCTACAGATGAAAAAAAAGAGCATAGTGGGAAACTACACAGTTTCATTTAGCTCCAAAAATTGTAGCTAACTACTTTTAGTATTCATGCAGATTTGTAGAAAATCTACACAACAAAACACAAAAGGACCCTGGACAAGTACCACGACTTTGCAGAAAAATTGTCTTTTGTGAATAGGAAAGTGGAACATTCACAGTTCCATCTGTCCAGGGGCAGAGAATTGAGATATAGTAAATACCATCCAGGTAGCTCTGCAGTTAGTATTTATATCAAATAGCATTATACTACATGTGGAACATCTCCATAATATAGGACATCTTATCTCAGAGGATGTCAATCAACAATGAAAATATCCCTCAAAATAATGGATTCACAGACTTTCCATGCAAAAGTGCTCTGTTAAAAAATGTGACTTTTATACTTAGGAGTTCAGCACTAAGGTTATGTTTCCTGGTGCTGTGTGTAGTCTTTGCAATAATTAACATGGAAGTTTCAGCATTATATTTTGAAATCTTTCTGTCTGCCGGACCTCACTTCTATAATGTACAACCTTAATTTTAGCTTGTTTAATTGTGCTTCTTTTTGCTCTTTGAATAATTTTCAAAAACCTGAGTCAAAATACAGCACTTTTCCTCTTCAATATAATGTTATATATCATATGATATTATTATATTTGTCCTACCTACAATTTTTTTGCAATCCTACAGATAACTTGAAAGGATCTATAAAAACTCTACCTCCAATTTAGAACTGAAGAAGGCATCCAAAGCTAAGAGGATGATTTTGGTTAATCATCTGATAGTAAATATAGACTGATAATGAATGCTGTAGCAGTGAAGTGCACCAAACTGGAATAATTGTCTAATGACAGAAACCTTTCAGTATTTTTCACCTGGAGTACTGTGTTGATCCCTGGGGCCTCCAACATGGACCTCTTGGAGTGGTCCAGGGGAGGGCCACAAAAATAATCAGAGGGATGAAGCACCTCTCCTGTGGAGACAGGCTGAGAGAGTTGGAGTTGTTCAGCCTGGAGAAGAAAAGGCTCAGGGGAGACCTTATAGCACATTCCAGAACCTAAAGGGAGGCTACAAGAAAGATGGAACAGAATTTTTAAAAGGGCATGTAGTGATAAGGGATAATGGCTTTAAACTGGAAGAGGGTAGCTTAGATTAGATATTTGGAAGAAATTCTTTAATGTGAGGGTGATGAAGCACTGGAACAGGTTGCACAGAGAAGTTGTGGAAGCCCCATCTCTGGAAGTGTTCAAGACAGGTTGAATGGGGGTTGGGGCAACCTGGTCTGGTGGAAGGTGTCCCTGGCTCTGTGTGTGTGAGGGTGGAACAAGGTAATCTTTGAGTCCCTTCCAACCCAAAATATTCTATGATTCTATAGGATTAAAGTGAATTTGTTTAAATCAAGATCAACTAATCAAAAACTACAAGTGTATATAAAAGAGTATAAATATCATGTACCATTTAGAACTAGTCCGCCATTCTCCAACAAACCTTTTTTTGACTGAAATTAGAATTTTGACTAAAACAAAATACATGCTCGAAACTCTCCTCTTCCTTGAAATACTTAGGAACACAAAATTTTCAATAGTGTAATGTGGAATTCATCTCACTTAACTTTAGAAGTGTACAGCATAGACATGTTCACCAAAACTCACTGCCTTTGTCTTCCCTTTTAATAAATTTTAGACACCTGCTGCAGAAGGAGATGAAGTGCACCCAAGAAATACCTGTTTTTCTCTATTATTCAATTAAAGGCAGCATATGGCAGGCTCAGATGTAGAATTACACTGTTTATGTATGCACCTGATAAAACTAATCCCATTCCAAACTTCTTAAAAACAGCAAAAAAAATATAATCCTGAAATATTTTAAAACTTGTGTCCATTGTTCTCCCATGGTCCTATGCCTGACATTCCTCTATTAGGCTCCCTGCTCCTCTGTGTCTGTGCAATCTCCAGATGTGCTGTTTCACCTTTCCAAAAGGGAGAACAGAACTCACAATTGACAGTACAAAGTGACTTTCAAGCCTGGTCTTTAAAGGGAAGAAGATAAAGAGGCAACTATTCTTCCCAAACTCCAAGACCTACAATGGCATTTGAGAATCCAGACATTAAACTTTTTCTCCAATAACTCCATATTTTTCCCGTGAGAGGAATATATTTTCTGTCTCAGTTTAACTGCCCATTTTTGTGTTCAGAATTTGCCACTTTCTTAGCATAATTTTGTGTTTCTGTGCAATTCCACTGCTCAGAATGTGGAATGAAAAAAAAAAAATCCAACCCCATATTCTTCCTTCCTTGCATTCCTAAAATTGGAACTATCCCCATTAGAAACACCCATTCTTGGAAATGTTAATGCTACCGTTGAGATGTTTTTGAACACAAAAACAATTTGACAGCGGAAAATGAGATCTTGAAAGGTAGAGACCTTCCATCAGTCACAAGAAGCAGACAGAGTTGTCTCTGAGAGAAATATACTTACTGAAACTTTCATGGAAGTGTCAGAAATTACTTTTTCTTCAGTCACTGCCGTTCAGTCAAAAGAAGTCTGTATAGGACTCTGAAGAGAAATATACCCTACGGTCCCTTGGGATGTTGTGACATACGTGTATGGGAATGAGCAAAAGAGAACCAAACTTTTATAACAAATATGCCTATCATTTACACTTCTATTTTGACTTTCTGTTTGACTCCAGTCAAAATCTGGAGAAACCTGCAAAACTCATTCACATACACATAGCATCATTGCTAGCTGCTTTCTCACCATTAAATGGAAAGTCTGACAGCAGAGACACCAGACTCCCAAGAATACAGTTAATTGTCAGAAGCTACTTCACAGGCCTGTTTCCACCATGAGACTTCTGCGTGTAAAAAGCAGAAGAAAATAACTCTCTAGCCCATATAAAACACCTGTGTAGTAACGGTAAAAGCAGAAGGCAGTCTTTCTAAACATGTACTGAAAAAATTTCTGATACTTTTTCTAAAGTGCATTTTAATTTTTCTTTTTCAAAAATACATGTTTTAATGTGTTTCGTAGACAGAAAGGTACTGACAATGAGCATTTCTCGTGGGTATTCTTGCTGTCACTCATTTCATGATATGAAATCTCAAACTGTTCAAATGAAAACTGTCTCTGGTATTATGGAATTGTGCCAAGTAAATGAGCACTCCTTTTATTTATTATTTGTCTACAGAATTTTGTATCTCACATAGTAATCTGGCCAATCCACCTTTGGTAGCTGAAAATCTGTGGCTTGATGTTAAAAAGCAGGGACACTGGTAAAGTTTAAGAATAATAATTTCAAGGTAATATATAATTCAGGTGTTATATCAGTCTGTAAAATTTTGCCAAGGATTGAAAGTGACTAAAGGAAGGTAAAGTAATGGCGTTGCAATCTATCTACAGTTACAACCCTTGCTAATGGACTTAGAATAACACCATTTCAGTCTTGTCTTTTTCAGTTTTGAGCATGGTTAGTTGGAATTAATTTATTAAGTTTCATTAAAAAAAAAGCAAAAAAAATTAAGTCAATTAGCTGTTGGATTTCGCAGGAAGAAAGCACTGAATAGAAGACAGGGTTCATTTTTACACTTAATCAGACTGAAGTTGTGATGTTTTATCAGCCTGCAGATTCAGATCTTACAAAAACATACAACTGAGTTTGCAATAGGATTTCCTCTTCTTTTTGATTAAGCCTTCTTTCGGCGATTGAAGGCTGTATCAAATACAGCAAAAAGTATTTGATAAATCACCGTGTCTTAGAATTAACTGTTATGAGCATGCTGACAGCTGCAATATGTGTATAATTTGTAACATCACTACCATTTTCCATTCAAAGCTATAACATTTTAAACAGGGAAAGCCACAATATTCCACCATATTAAAATGCAACTTCACAGAAAAGAAATATTTTCCTAAGCTAGGAAAAAAAAACAAACAAACAAAAAAAAAACTTTAACAGCTGAAACTCCTTCCCAGAAACTCTGTAAACCTAGCTCCAAATTCAGCCCACCAACATTTATGTTCTTAAAAGAAAGAACTACATGAAGATTGTAGTCACTTTATGCTTCCTCTGTTGCTAAATCAAAGCAATTAAAACCTATCCATAGGTATACAAGCCTCCAGTAAGATCCTTCTCTTACCATAATGCCACCTTATAGGACTGCATTTCTAATTTAGGGACCTCGTCAGATGTTTAAATTTTGTTGGTATGAAATCTATGTTCAAAAGAGAGATTCTGCAGCAGATACTTTGGTCTGTGTTATGCAGCTGTAAACTTGATTTTGAGTTCCATTTACCTGTGTGGGTACACCACCCTTTTAGAGAACTGTCCATTTTTACCTTTTATTGCTGTGCATCAGGGAACTAAAATTTATTGTGTATCATACAAGTTGTCTATTTTGGCCATGTCAACAAATGTACATGAGCAAGGTGGCATCTCCCTTTCAGCACCCTGCAGGTAGGACCACAGAATAGGAAAAAATATCAGGTATATCCTGATAAGGAGATACCATGGGACCAGTAAGTGTTTTCCTGTAATGAAGAGTGTCTCCAGGTGTAGGGAGAAGCAAGGCAGCACTGCTGGAAGATCGATTGCAATGGGCTACATGGAAGCAGTGCTCTGCAAGAAAGTAACAGAATAACTACACAGTCTTTGACAACTCTCAGTTGTGAAATATGCAGAGATTTCTTCTTTTAACCTTTCTCAGAGGATGTCTTGTAGCTGCTGCCTACTGGAAGATATTGGGGAGTGTTGTGTTCTTGTCACCCACGACCCTGAATTGAACACTGGCTGGAGGAAGTTCAAGCCTGGAGGGAGTCTGGCAGTCTACTTGGCTTGACTGCACCAATTCACCGAAGTTCTAATTGGAACACGTCTCTGTTAATTGTGTATATGTGTTTGGGATGGGAATGTATGAAAATCTTTTGCTGATATGGTCTGACTATCATTTGCTCATTTTACTAAGCAGAACTTTCCATTGTCATGTTATTTGGTACTCTATTCCCTCCACTAGATCATAAAACATAATGTTAACCTAAAAATAACTTAGATTTCTTTCATGGAATATTTACCTTGTGGCCCAATAATCTATAATGAACAGTGTAACCTAGACAACATCTTGAACATTTGATAAAAGCAAACAGTCTATGCCTAGGACCATTTTCTTTTCTGTGCTAAATTAAGAACACTATTTTTCCACCCTTCTTTTAAGAGACATAAGTGATGCCTATCCTCATAAAAGCTAAATACCCTCTTAAATACTCTGAGAGCTAAAAGGATCACTCATGGAAACTGTATTGCTTTGCTATCCCATAGGTAATATGAAAGATGAAAAAAAGAAGAATGAAAGAGGATGACTATTTAAATCTTATGTCTTTCCCAAGGAGGAACTGAAAGTTAGGAAGAGCTTAAGTGCCATAAAATGGAAAAAAAAATTGAGTGGGCATTTCAAACTCTGAGATGGATTTATGTTCCTTTGAGGCACAACGGTGAGTAGAGCAGCTGAAGAGAAATGAGGAACCCTTGTTTCCCCACAAAAAAGGCTGCATGCCTGTGAACATATAACTTTGGTTGTATTAATACTTCTGTATGATTTTGATACAATGTAAATAAAAATACTCCTCTACATTTTTCCAGTTGATGGGTGTAGACTAAAAGACAGAAGACAGGCTAAACTTTACTACAATTTTAATGAATATCTTTGAGTCTTTATGCATCTTTAAATATACTCTGTAGCTTCAGAAAGTGTTTATATTAAAAAGTAGATAGTTAACCCATGCTAATAGGTGACAGAGTGAGCCAAATGCAAAAGGAATGTGGGACAAAGCTTGTAAAATGTGTCCCAAATCTAGCAACCTCACTAAAAAATGAGTCCTGAAAGAATTTGGTTGTCTGCCTTTCAGTAGTAGAAGGTAAAGCACAGCCACTAGGTTCAGCTGTCATTAAAAGAGCATTTACAATTATGAGAGATACCTAGATGTCCTCTGCCACCTTGAATTTGATTTGTAAGAGCAGAAAATTCAATTAACATTGTAGTGCCTTGGTTTACTAATCTGTCACTCTGTATCTTCTTTTATATTGAGATTATATCACACATGACAATACAGTTATTTTTCTGAGAAAAACTCGTACGTTTGGCTAGCCACCAATGGATTTGGCCTGCACAGGTAATGAAGAAAGTTTTCACAGCTATTTGAAAAAATATACCAAGAAGAGGACATTTATTTGAATTCATTAGACTATTGCTCACCTTCTTTTTCCCCTGGATTCAAATTAATCTTGATAGGAATAATTAATTTTGCAGTGTCAAGGTTTAATAATATATTAATCTCAAATTATCACTAACTAATTACATTTCGTATTTTGGAGACCTGTAAAGTAAGTTCCATGATTTGCTGTTTCTGTTTCTTGAATCACCAATACTCTGAGCCTATTCTTTTCTTTCTGCTTGATGGTTGTCTAATTGTTGTTTTAAAAGTGTGTTCATTCAGATCGAAGATGCCTTTGGATAAAACAAGATCTTTTTGTTCCTCTCAGAGGTTTTACAAACTTGTCATCATGCAGTAATAAAGAAATGAGTTTCTTTCTTGAGGGAGGTTTGAGAAGTATTCACCTGTTGTTATTACCAATGTTACTGGAGCATGGCCAGATAATACTTTATTATTGTGGTTAAAAGATTAGTAAGAAATTCAGAGTGTGTGATCTGAAATATGGATACATTTTTCCCACTTGAGAATATCTCCCATGGGTCAGATTCTGTGTAGAGTTGGACTAGCATTGATATTCCTCCTAGAGCAGTTTAGTTTGAGATATCTGATCATATTTGATCACAGTCTAAATTCATGGAAATACAGATCTGCATTTACCACAGCTCCTCAGCTGCAGTAAACACTTCAGCCGTGCCACTGTACTCTCAGCACAGTCTTTCCATGGTGGTATCACAATGTCCTCGAGCAACTGGGATGAGTAGCAAGGCAATTCTAAAGCAAGTGTAGCTCTGTGTTTTGATTAGGAAATGAGTCTTTGTGGTATTGTAGGACAAATTCAAATTGGCTTCAGTGGGAGTACTGTGTAGCAAAGGTAAACACTGCAGCCATATAATGCTGCAGTGCTAGTAAATTCCTCACAAACAGAACTGAAATGCAGCAAAACTGAGAAGTGGCTTTACTGATGCTCACAGTTCTAGTGTGGAGGATTTTGTGCATCTTCAGTTCAGGGTCCAAATCCAGAGAAGCTGAAGTCTTTGTAAGGGGTGTTTCTAGAAGGAACACGTACAGCAGAGGTACACCAAATAAAGCAAATAAGTTCGTGAGTCTGGTAAATTCTGACCTTTATCTTTTATTAAATTTAATGCTATGTTGGCTTAACATTTTCCTCTTAAAAATTTAATTGGAGATTAAACGTTCACAGTTGGAAATGTTTCCTTATTCAACAGAGCTTCAATCATTATTTATTTATAATATGTCTGACCCAGGCTGCAAAGTCTTGCTTTGACTTTGGAGAGAATCAGTTATAGCCTTGCAAAAATAATTGCTGCTTCCTCAGATTCTCTGGTCTTAAAGATTTTCTTCTCAGCTGTTTTAATATAGCTATGTTAAAATATTTGTCATGCTTCCAGTAGTGTGTGCTGTACTCTAAGGACTACTTAGGCATCATAAAAGTTGTCTTTTGTGTTTATTATTGAAATAAGGTTATGTTGACAACATGCTAAATATTGGGTTTAGGTTATGCCACATGGCACCACATGAGGAAAAAGATACTGACTTAAAAAACATGAAACCATTACTTACATGTTAAATAGCACTTAATGTTTAAAAATTCTCTGTGTGTGTTGCCATTATTAAGTTACTAAGGAGTTTTTATTGCAGTAAGCTTGAAGCCATGACAAATTCTTAACTAGACTGCGTAATCTAAGCATATATCAAGAAATAATTAAGGGCCAGAGAAAAAAGCAGAAGTGTAATAACAAATGTCATCTGATACCACTGAATTTAGTTACTTAAGCATAAATTCTTGCTGTGCATAACAGATGAAAAGCAAAGAAAAGAGTACTTGTCCAGGACAATTCAAACTTCTAGTGAATGGGGCAGCTTTCTTCACATCACTGTTTCTCTCCACTGTCAGTACAATAAACTACAAGAACCAGACTCTGTTAGATGCTGCATGTCAAGTGTGGCAAACGTGGTTTAATGTCCCAAACTGTAATTTGGGAGAGGAGGGGGCAGAGTTGATATGAGAACTGGAGAAGTCCCCTAGAGTGTATGTTCTTTCTTCTCTTTCAGTTGGCTGCATAAAATATAAATGGGTGGACTCCATATTAGCAATAGCTCATATCCTGTATGCCTACTTGTAACTGTCAGAAAGCTATTCTGGACCCAACTTCTGGCTGAAAAATATATCCTGATTTGGAGCCCAAATTAATTCAAGGATATTCAAACAACCTTGTTCTTGTACCAACATTGTCCTTTAGCTTACACAGTTTTGGGGTGTTTTTTTTCCTTCTTTGGCATTTATCTCCCTCATACACTTATAGCAAGCAATTACATCCCTCTTGACCTCTGTTTTACCAGAACAAATAAACCAGATTCTTTTGGGACCTACCCACATCACAAATCACAGTGCAGTGCAGATCCCTGTACTTCCATCAAATCAAGTAGTTCTGGGCCAGAAGACACATAGCACAGAACAATGTACACATAGTACCCAAGGCAATTATTCTGCGTCTTCCAGATCTGACTCAAATGACTACAATGCTACTGGAAACCACATAGGTTGTGTCATTTAGAAATGTCAGCTCATGCTATTACAGTACTCAAGCATGATGCTCCAAATAGATTCACTTTAATTTTGTCATAAAATAGGGTTGTCTGACACGTCTTTGTAGATCATATTATACTTGTTCTGCTGTGAATGGATCGGTGATGAGCAAATGCAATTAAAAGTTTTATATGTGGTTTGGGCATGATTAAATATTTGCTGTCATGTTCGTATGACTATTGATCTAGAATTATAAGATATCCTAATGTTAAAAATATTTTTCTCATGGGAAAAATAAGAAATAAACTTGAAAGGCATCATCACTTTTTGACTTTCTATTAAGAACTTCAATATCTGTAGTAAGAAATGTCTTCCAGCATCCCTGATTCCTGTTTTTCATATCATATCAGAAGTCCATTACAGATTTATTTGGGTTTTTTCTGCTTCAGTTGATCAAAAAGGTTTAGACTGATTTGTCTAGTATTTCAAAATGACAAGACAATTACTCCACCTTTACTACAGTTAGGAACATATACGCATTCTTGTTAGGTATTGTAGTATAATTTCTCTACTCCAATGTATGGAAGTAACCACTTGTGTGTAACATTGTATGAAGAACCAACACGGACCCCCACCCCCACCCTACACACTCCCACCCTGCTCAAAACAGTGATTTTATCCAATGTGTAAAAAAACCACCCCAAATGTAGCAATAAAAAGATCATGGCAACATAATCCTCTTAAAGCGACAAAGACTTAAAGATAGGAAAATGACACATTCTCAGCAGCAAGCACTGGAGACAATCTCAATCACAATGATTAAAATGTTTGACGTGATAGAAGTGACCTCTTGCTCAGAGGAAGATGATTCTCTGTAGTTAAATGAATTAACTCAAGTGAATTTGAATTTGAAAAAGAGTGCATAGTGCACTGTGGCATTCAAACATGAATGGTTTTTATACTACAGAGACAGTATATTATCAGCTCTACCCCCTAAACAGGAGAAGCAAAATAATGAGATTCATAGCTGAGTTACTAAGCAAAAATAAGCCACACCATTTACAAAGTATGTTTCATTGTCAGTGAAAAAGTATAGATGGCTATTGAGCTGATATGTGAAAGCACACTTACAGGTGTTTGTTTTATTCACGTATTTATTAATCTAAATGAGATCTTATAGCACTACTGGTGCCAGAACTCCAAAGAATGTTCTTTCTAGAAGTACAAAGCACTCACTCAACCTATTCCCGAAACCCTAAAGCATTTTAAAAGTCTTCTCAAGCAGGACACTCCAGAAATGTAGTAATTCAGAGCTATATTTGAAAATATAAGTTTAAATTCTTGCAGTTACGCTTTTTAATACTTTTGTAGAAAAATTGGGACTGGGTTTGAAAAGGTGATGGCAGGTTGCCCACTGCTAAGATGTATGCAAAGGGACACCTTCAGCATTTGCCAAGTGGCAAACCAGAGGGAGTGCCAAGACCTCAGCTGTTTTTGCCCTTCCTGCTCCAGGACTTTTGCACTACTCTCCTACAGCTTTGCTGTCACTGAATTCATTTTAGTATGTATTTATTATTCTGTTGACACAAATGTGCTACAATGTGACCTGAACATATGGTAGACATAGGAAGGTGCTTATGCTCTCGGAAAGGAACAGGCATGTGAAGTTTACTATAAATGATTTCTAACACAAAAAAAAGTTGAATAGTACTTAACCCCAGATTTGAGAAGTTGAATAGAGACCTAAAAATCTTATAGTCAGAAGATATGTGAATAGCTTTAAAATGTTACTAAAGATAAAATTTTGAAAAGGAAGAATTTAATAGCGAGTATATAATCGAAATAATTCTTACTTTATACTGGCAATATCCCACTGAGTTTTTAAAAGAAAAAAGGGTCTTCTTGAAAAAAAAACTGAAACCAACCATCTATTAATGAAGGTATATGAAGAGCAAGATTTCAGACCTGACAAGCAGTGATATCTGATATGCTGATACCTCAGCATGGCTACCAGTGGCTGTGAAAACAGCTATTTGGCATGAGCAAGAGGCCATCAGATAGGCTATTATCAAACACTGCAATGCTTCCTGAAGATAAAAAAATTCTGACTTCTTGCTGCTTGCCTACTGATTTCCTTCCTGTTAAATTAAATTAGTGTTTAAACACAATATTGGTGTTCCAGGATTCCCAAGAACTTTAAACTTAAATATCAAAGAAACAAGTGTTTGAGCATGTGGCAATACTAATTGGTACTATTATGCTTTGTTCTTGTATTTGCCTCATCTAAAGTACTTGAAAAAGTAATAGGTGTTCATTCAGCCAGTTAAATACAAGAATATAATTTCTTTTTGAGCAATAATCTGACTTTTAAAGAGAACATCTTGTTAATAGCCTTCACCGATACTATTTTGTGAGTGTCATTAAGTTTATTTGGCTAGAGACAATGTGTATTTTTGGCATTTAGGAGCATCTTTAAAACTACATTATCATTACAACACATCTATGTTTCTTATTTTAATTTTATTCTGCCATAAGAACAAATTGACAACGCATTAATTTAAGTATCCAATTTAAACCAGCTGAAAATTAATGTATTCTAACTAGTAAAACCAAAGACAACAGCAGACTAAATGATTATGGAAATTGAAATACTATAAAGCAATCTGAACAATTTTGGTGGTACTGCAGCTCTTTCTAAATATTCTGATGGTAACAATTGATTAATATTATTATTGTCAGCATAGTAGATATTTCCTGCTAAAGAGCTATGTAAATTTTTAAATACTCAGTTTAGAAGTGCATGTTTACATCTTCTTATTTTTGAATGAATAGTACATGTAATTTCAATAGCACTAGAATACAATAATAAAACTAAAGATGTAAAAGAATTTGAAAATGCCACATTTTAATCCTAATTATGTTCTTACTTTTTTAGAAAATAATTACCTAATAAAAATATTTTACTTAGATTTTAGAAATTGTTGGGTGCTTCAAGTGACAACCCTTACAGAAAATTCAGAAAATATTCATAAAGTGCCAAAGATGCAGGGAGGGAGATGGGAGTAGGGAAGTGTATGAGAAATATCTAGAATTCTCCTTTGGCACAAGAAAAGTAAGCAGATGTGGAGAGCAGCATACAAGCAAGGGCAGGAAAACAGCCACAAGCCTGCTGCCTAGTTTGTTTATGCCAGAGTCCTGAAAACCCAGGGTCTCAGAGACTGCTGCTAATGAGGCAAGAGCTGGGTCTCTGCACCTGTCACTATGGCAGGCAAGGGAGAGAGGCATGATGATGCTCCAGCACTGTTATTTTGGCTTACTATCCTAGCTCACCTCTCTTTCATCGTTAGGATAAAAATAACTTTTCCCTCTACATTTCTTAGGATGCTTGGAGCCCCCTATGATGCTCTCACCCTCAAAACATGGTGAAAACCTGTTGTTTGCCCTATGTTAGTACATGATAGTAACATTTCCAGGAGAAAAAAAACAAAAACAAACAAACAAGCAAACTGGTAATTACATCTAATTTTTATTAAAATGCAGCTAAAAAGGATATGCATAAATTTTTGAATGTCATACCCTTTCTCTAGTGCTCATCTTTCTTTTCTGTTTTTACACAAGCTCGCCACAGTCCAAAGTCCTTCACTGGGAGTTGTATGATATTGAAGGTGGTGGGTTCTTTCTCTTTGGATGCTGTTGGTGATTTGTTAAAATTTCAAATGATCAATTGCTAATTTTTGCTAATGCTTCTTTCCCTATTGTTTCCCACAGTCAGTTACCTATAAGCACTTTTTAGTTTGTGTGACTTTTAGAGTAAAACTTCGCAATTCCAAAAAAAAGCTAAAATAATGCTAAAACAAGTCACACATTGATCACCTCACAAGTAAAAAGTTTGCTATTTCAGAGAAGATTGTTTAGAATAAACTCAAGACCATACGAGTCCAGACAGGCATCAGCAATTTCTGAGACAGACGTTGTTAAATTAGTACATTTTCTTGTCACTAAAGTGATAACCACATATTTTGTGGGTTTAAGGATTACAGGGGATTACTTTATTTAACATGTGTAGCAACAAAATAGAATTTAACAACACAGAATTTGTGAGAATAAAGAAATCATCTCCCTAAACCAAGTCAGAATTAACTAAAATTTGAATAATTGCACAGACAAGCTATAAAATCATATTTGTGACTGCTGAAGATTTTTTTATCTTTTTTTTTTTTTTTTTCAGAGGGAGATGAATGCTTAGAAAAGATTAAAACATTATTTAAGAAGCTCACACATTATAAATAGATGTCAAGAGCAGAAAGATTCACAATGAGCAGAGAGGCAAGACTAATAACAGGAGTGAGTTATAGAAGATATTTTTTGTGGAGTATTGTGAATCTACACCATCTTATTCACATTATTTATTCACTGGACTATACAAGGGTTTGTGTTAAACTTGGTGAAAGAATTGGAAAAAAAAATTCCAAACCTACAGTTGTACTAAATTGTGTAATTTCTCTGTTTTCTTCAATTGTTATAATTGTTCACTCACACTCATGTAGACAAAGTCTATATTAAAAGGCAATAAATAGAAAAGATTTGAAGAAATTTTGAATTTAAAAAGTGAAATAACAAAGCTCGCTTTGTAGAAAGTACATTTTTTGAAGGATATGGCTAGTTAAGGATAATAAAAGCAATCTGTGAGAGTACTGTGTCAGTACCAGTAGTAACAGCTGATATTAAAGACAGAAAAAAATACCATATTGAGGAAAACTACTTACCAGTGATAGATTTAAAATTATTTCAAAAAAATTATTTCAAAATTCTCAAGGAAAATATTCAAACTCTGTCACTTGAGACATTTATAATGAGAATAGGTAGCATACAAGAAATAGTGTAAATAACAATCCTGTATTTGTCCCCGGGGTTTGAAGTACACGAACTGATAGATCTTCTCCAGTTATAATTCCTTTGATCTATGGTCAAGGGAGCAGTACAAGGTGAACCAAACTCAAAAGACAGATATTTCTGATTTAGATGAAAAATAAAGGCATGGTAACAAAATAATTTTATATACATACATGTATAAACTTATTCATGTTTGATTGTAAACATACACATTCCCATGTACAACATTTTTTTTTTCTGAAATATTAAGTAGATCTTCAAAACATTCATAAGAAGTAGCCCCAGGTAAAAAAAGTCGGTTCATATACAGGGATTATAAAATGAGTCAAAAGCTGTTAAAAGTTCTCAGTCATCCTGAAAAAAATGATCAACATTTTTACCCTCTGTAGTGGCTCAGAGAAAAGTATCAATTTGAAATTAGATGATCCAGGGTAGAAGCTCAAGACTCAGTGTACACATAAAGATAAAATATTAAGTGCCATATCCTAGTTTGTTCACATCCACCTTGTTATTTAAAAAAATTATTATAAACTGATATGCGTGAATGTATCTGATCCAAAGCTTTTATTAGACATTCAATGAATTTTTAAATTGTGTTATATATTTAAACATTCCTTATAGTACTTATTCATATGTTCTAACCGGACACACTTTAAGACATAAAACTACAATTTTTTTTTATAATTTATATATAAGGTAACTAGATGAAATTCATTGACATAGAGAATGGAAAATGTAGCCACAACTGTGAAAAATACAAATGTGCATTTCATTCAATATTTAGATAATAAAATGCATGATGTATTTACATTAATATATTATTGTACTGATACTAACTTCAAAAGGACATTCATGAAGATGTTGGACTTTGTTAAAAATAAGGCCTAAGAGTTAAATTTCTTAATTCCTTGGGAATATTGTGTGTGGAGCACAGTGTTGTTGTTATGAAATGGAAGTGATATCAAAAAAAGATATGCTGGCCTATTTCTTACACAGGATTGATTTGATCATAACATCACACAAAAAGCTTTTGTGTCAATTTTTTTAGAAATAAGGCAATAGAAAATCATTAGTGATATTCCCGTAAACACAAATCTGGGGGTTTTTTATTTATATATTTTTTGAGACATTTCATTTATTTTCATTGTCCCCTGAGACTGATCTATCCTAAATTCACTTTTAAAAGCAAAAAATTCCAGCCACCACTAGGGAAATGATCATTCTCTTGTATTCAGCCCTGGTGAGGCCGCACCTCAAATCCTGTGTTCAGTTTTGGGTCTCTGACTTCAAGAAAGATTTAGAGGTGTTGAATTGTGTCCAGAGAAGGGCAACGGAGATGGGGAAGGGTTTGGAGCACAAGTCTAGTGAGGAGCGGCTGAGAGAACTAAGGTTGTTTAGTCTGGAGAAAAGGAGGCTCAGGGTAGACCTTATTGCCCTCTACAACTACTTGAAAGGAGGTTGTAGTGAGGTGGGTGTCAGTCTTTTCTCCCAGGTAACAAGTAACACAGCAGGAGGAAAAACCTCAAGTTGTGTGAGGTAAGGTTTAGGCTGGTTATTAGGAAGAATTTCTTCACTGGAAGGGTTCTAAAGCACTGAAACAGTCTGCCCAGGGAAATGGAGGTGCATTCATCCCTAAAGTTGTTCAAGAAAGGACTGGACGTGGCACTTAGTATTATGGTTTGATTGACATGGCATTGTTTGGTCAAAGGTTGGATTTGATGATCTTGGAGGTCTTTGTGATTCTATAATACTATGATTCCTGAAAGAGCTGGCAAAACCAAGGCATTACTATGAGGATTGTTCCTTTTTATTTAGATTAATATATAGTTGATTAATCCCTTAGACACAGCAGTTAGAGAAAGCCTATCATCCTCTGCCTGCTACAACTTTAAATAAGAGAGAAAAGGAAAAAAAAAGATAAATCACTCAAGAATTAGTTGGAAAAACCTACAAAAATAAAAGAGTCCCTTCCAACCCCTACCATAAGATATGGGGGAAGATATTGATTATGACCACTGCTTAATTATGAGGTACTCAGAAGTATCTCCCAGGCCAGTCTTATCAAAATAAAGGGCTACAAGTATGTTACATGTCAAATCACCTCTCCAAGGCAGCTTGGAAGGATCTTGAATTTAGATCACAGTCATCACCGATTTGAGGCCAATTACTGACATGTAAACACTGCAAAACATGCTCTGAATCTTCTAGGTACACCTAGGACGAGAAGAAAGTCCTTTAAGTGAGACACAGATTTTTTTTCACTGACTGTCTAGAGATGTGTGCAGCAGAGTAGTCGAAAGAAGACCCCTGGTCAGGTTCGAGAAGTTATGACACTGATTATGCGAATGATTATGATCAAATTTATTGCTAATACACTATCTATATGTTACTTGTATAATGTAAACAGGACTAAAGGATTATAGTATAAACAGGTTCAGCTAGAAACATATAGGTTTACAATCTTTGGCCTTGCAGAATTCACAATTACAAAGCAATAAGGCACCTGTATAACTACTTAAGGATCTTATCTCTGTATGTGACTAGATTTTAGAGCTTTTACTCACTGATCCAAAAGTGAGTGGCCCCCATCTTTGGCCTGGACATACCCTGCAGGTGTCCCTTCCTGTGGATCCACCCAGAAGCTGCCTGAAACTTCAGGATGTCAGTTTGCCCTATTGGACCAGTCTGCAGCATTTAATACCCTCTTGCAGATCCATGTACACCAAAGTCAATCGTAAGCATCACAGCTCCCCTATCTCTGGAACATATTAGTTATGCATTTTCTGTTTAATTAATGTTTTTATCTTAGGACACTTTCCACCTGGTGCTCTTCTCTTAGGACAAATCACACTGCCCATCAAAGACAATCAAAAGAGAGAGAGTGCGTGTGAGGGGAAGGATGCACTTGAAGACATGACTATCTTTCTTTGGAAATGGATGAACCAATAAAACTTACACTTGAAAACACATCTGACACTCTCCAGCAGGAAACCCTGGAAGGTTTTATGCTGATTTCTAGGTCCTTTGAAACAATAGGGAAGAAATGACTCATTGTAAGGTTTGTTTTTCTCACATGAGCTCCTGATTTGCTTCCTAAATTTTATATGTATATTGGATGTCTTGACTGCACAGATGAATATTTTTGAAAAAAACCAAATTTCTGACTTCTAGAATGAGCCTAAAGAAACCTTCTTCATGCAACCCATGGAACCTGGAAATTCACATATGATTGTTGGAACAAAGAATGAAAGACAGAGGGAACACATATAAGTCTGAATATAGATCTCAATATAATTGCAACTAATAACAAGATTATAGCAAAGACATTGCATCTTGATCTGGCAGTAAGACATTTCTCAGCTATTAGAGAGCACGAATAGCCTTTTTGCTGAGGCAAAACCCATATCTATCAGCTGGGAGGTCCTAATGTCTCTGCCAAACAGTGGAGGAAATTGAATTTTGGACACATCCAGTTTGTGGCTTATAAGATTTACTAGGAAATTCAGGAAACCTTTTACTGTCAAGCACAGGTACTACCAAGTTTTATCACTTTTGTATGGGTGAATACTAAAGAGAATTTCAGTTCTCACTTTAGTTTAATTATCCTCATAATATTTGATGTGACCAAGGAACTTGGCTGGCACTCTGAGGATTACATGAGTAGAGAGATTAATGAAAAGGAAAATCTTCTTGAAGAATACTTGGTGGTCCTTAATTCAACTTGTTAACTAGGTCAGTAGTATTTGATTTGGGGGTACAATTTAATCTATTGCAGTTTTAGTTTCATGTGTTTCTGGAATTCGCTTTACATGCGAGAACACATCCTACTATTATAAGCATGCATGGAAAGAATCCCTTTCAATGTCTTCATGGTAGAGTGAACATAAAGAAATTAGAGGGCATGCTAAGTAAGCTTGCATTCTTGTAGTGCACATATTTTTAGATCTATTCATTGAGAGACAGAATACCTAAAAATCAGCAATTGCAATGCTCTCAGCTCCCTTTCAATTATTTAAAATTAGAAACTAGGAGAGAAGCACTTGTCTACCTATCAAATTTTAGCACATTTTCTTGCCCTTATACCTCTACCTTTCTGTGTCTGATCAAAGATCACACTATTACAAATGCCGTGGAAATGTTATCCAGTATATATATGTGGTTTTAAGAGAACTTCATTGATTTATATCAACTTATAATGCATAAATTTTCTATGAGCAGGCCAATCTTCTTCCTCTTCTCTAAGCAAAGATATGTAAATAAAATTCACAAATATGAATGCATGTTTCTGCCAAAAACATAGTTATTGGGGCTTTATGTAATGGTTGATTATATTATCAAGTCACGTTCCTGATGCAGTAAGATGGTTCCCCGTAATACATTCTCAATAATGCAGTGTTCACCACTTCTACTGAGAAGTTTTTTCAAAGTTTAATATTAGGGTAAATCATGCTGGACCCAACAGCTTGAGGGAGGTGAAGTGCCCCAGTTCCTTGCCCTCAGGTTCAACCACCAGTGAAACTGAGCATGTATTCTCAGTAGTCACACACACAGAGCACTGGTATACACCACATATATGTACATACATACATACATGTATACCTATATGTATATACACCCAGTTGGCCACACTGATAACAAACAGAAAAGAGTACTCACAAAAATGCAAACAGCACCCAAAGCCTCATCCTACTCCCTTCTCTGGTTGAGGAGGATGGAGGTACACTAGTAAGAATGTGTATGTATACTCATATCCGTAAGATATATATTCATGTATGCATGATAAGGATGCTTCCAGACAGCCAGTTTGTCCAAGTAGCTGCCCCTGGCCCCTTGTTGATGGCACCTGGGCATATGAGACTTGAGGGCATAGCCCCACTCCAGCTGCAGGTACTGACTATCTTGGTTACACACATAGAATTAGCCAGAACTCTTCTGGCTCCACAGTGGGTGACTCCCCTCTACAGGCAAGACATGGTTAAGTTGGAGAGGTTTCAGGAGAGGTCACTGAGATGGTGGGGACTAGAGTACTTACCCTGTGAGGAGAGGTTGGAGTAGCTGGGCTCAGTCAGTCTGGAACAGAGATGGCTTTAGGGGGAACCTAACTGCAGCCTCAGTGCCAACGGGACGTCACTGATGAGACAGAGTTGGACTCTACACTGCTGTGCAGGGCATCAGAGAGGCAACAGGCTCAAGCTGAAAAAGGAGAAGTTCAGACTGAATATATGTGTAAGGATTTTCCCCTATAAGGACAGTAGGACAGTGGTGCAGCTGACCCAGGTGGGTTGTGCAGATTTTCAAGTGCTGACCTGATGAAAACCTGGTCAACCTGGTACAATCACCTGCGTGACCCTCTTGTGAGCAGGAGATTGGACTTGTCTAAAGTCCCCCAAGATCTCTTCCAAGAGAAATTATCCTGTGATCCTAAAAGTTTTTCTTCAATCAGGGCACTCTGTTTCATTGTTTCTCTCATGCCCTCACCCCCTGAATTTCGTGTTGTTTAATTATAATACTAAGTAAAAGACAGACTATGTCTCTCTACTTAAAAAAAAAAAGGGAATCCACTTTAAAAAACAGAAACCAACTTAAAATTCCAGAAACTGTAGTTGACTCCATTGAATAGGCCTGTGATATACAATGTATTCTTCCATAAATGGTAGAACACAGGGTTTTCTGCATTCATCTGTGAAGGGTAAGACTAATCTGTTTAACCTATAACACATACACTGTCAATAAAAGAGAAGATCTAGTAAGATTTCCAATTTTTTAATTTCTAATTTCTAATTGAGAAGTTTTATGTATTTTCTGAAAAACATTACCACCCTAATATCTGAAAGTTCCCCAGGTTTAATTTTTTATTTATGCCTCTGATTAATAATTTCAACCTTAGTACTGAAGGGGATAGGTTTCCGAAAACTGACACTCTCAGGATTGTTCACAGGATAGCAGTTATGTAAAGGTGACTGCACCATCAAGGGAAATGTCTAAAGACAGAGTGCTATCTCAATTCATGAAAATATTTGCATAATATGGTATTATTTTGTCAGAGCAAGAGAAGCAGAATCAAGCTCTGTCAATAGTGGACAAATGCATTCCTAGTTGACACAGGTGTGCCAGTGGAAGTGATTACTTCCAGTTCTTCACTGTTTCCAGGAGAACAGCAAATGTCTTTCATTTGCTTCAGGCAAAAATCAGACAGGTTTTCTTAAACAGTGTATAATGGTGGCTCCAGCTTGTCTGAGTGTTATTGCCTGAAGCGTATTACAAGATATACTTATGAACTAGGCTCCTGACAGATCAGTGGTGGCAATAATTTCCAGCAGGGAACTGGGAGAGAGCAGCTAGAATAGTGACTTACTTGCATGTCTTGGTTTAGAAGAAGCCATCCTTGGATTGATTAGATTCTAAGTTAATGAATTAACAATTTCCTTTTCTTGAAATGTGAGTTGTTTTGTGATTTGTTTTTTTTCCCCATAATATTCTCCTAGTTATGTTTTATTACTGCAAATGTTGTAGGAAAATACTATCAGATTAATTTTTATTTTAAATCTTCCTCTGGAATTGTTCCACATTGTAAAAAGTGAAAAAAATTTCAACCTCTGAAGAGCAACAGAAAACCCTCTTACATCTGCCTGGCTCACCTCTCTTAACTCCTAAACCTCAAGTGTGTTACTATCAGGAAAAGTGTTTTTAAAGTTGTAAATTGTCTTCTAATGTTATCACTCGTCTAAATTCCCATGCTGATATCACTGTATTAACATCTATTCATCTGTGTCATCTTGGATTCCATTGTAATTTACTTTCTAAGATTAGATATTTCTTCCAAAATGTCTAATCCCAAGATTGTTTAAATGATTCTTTGCTTATCTATTTGTAACACGGGCAAACTTTGTCAAATGTTTTGCTATCTCTCAGATGACAAAAAAAACCAAACTGGTCTTTTTTTTTCTCCCTTTTAGAACAGTATGTGAAGGCAAATAGCAAAAGTTTCAGACTGATATACTCAAAAAGGCCTCAGAGAAGGAATTTGAAGTGCTAGGTTAGGTTGTTGTTTTGTGAATACTCAATACCAGTCATTCTTCACAACAAAGTATCATGAAAGGATAAGAGATACTGAGGGGTGGTATAAGACACCCAAAAGATTGGTTCAGTAAAGAGAAAAATCCAAGCTGAGGGGGATTGTAAATGAACATCTAAGCACAGTGCTTATGTCTTCCTGTGACTGCTGAGCTTGCTTGGACCTGCAAAACACATATCTATTTTAAGTACAGGTTAAATCACACCAGTCTTAGATGCTGGAACAGTACTCCATGCAGCACAGCAGTGTTAAATATCGTTACTAGGGGGAAGATTTTCATGCACAGTCAGATCCTCAGGCAAAAGTGTTACGCAGACTAAGACTACCAAATAGACTCATTGGATTTGTTTTTAACTATTTCAAAGAAAAATGTGACTACTTGCAAATTCCTGTTGAATTTTGCCGTGAATTATTCAGGGAAAAAAAAAAAAAGTATGAGAAGCTGAAAAAGCAAAATGTTTATTTTCAACATAGTGATTACTTCTTCCTCCAATTAAAAAAGAAAAAAAAGCTACAACTCTTCTGCAACTGTTCAATTGAAAAAATTGTTTGAACTAGAAAGAAGTGTCTCTTTTTCTTGTTGCCATCACAATAAGAAAAAATTAATTTTGGCTTGTCACTGAAGTGCTAAGGCATGAACAGACCCTGAACCAGAGTTGACCCCTAGATGAACCTTCCAACCTAATGTTATATTTAGCTATGTATCTGCTTATTAGTTAAAATTCTGTATAATCATTAGTAAAATACATAGTATGATAAGACCACACCTGTGTAAACATATTCTTTTTAGTAAGATATCTGTTTATTAGTGAAGATTTGCATCTGCTCATTAAGAAGATATGAATGTATCTATCTTTTTGTATTTAGAGACTGGTCAAGGCCATGGAAGTAGATGTCTGGCCTTGTTTGACAGTAGATGGTCCAAAGTGACTCCCTTGATTTTCCTCTGAGCCCTGGCCAGGCTTTGGGTGAAACCAAAGGAGAGTAGAGAGCCATGTATTTTACACACGAAATAGTGATGTAAGATTGTTTCTTTAACAGTATAAAAGCTGGACCCTTTTCGCAGCAAAGATGGAGACCTCACCTATAAGTGGATGCACTGAATCAGATTTCCCAGTTACTGGGAGTGGTTCTCCAGCCCTTCGCTATGATCGGGGTTCCCCATCTGACATGCGGGTCTGGATGATGATGATGATGGTAATGTATTAAAGGGTCTCTGGTGATGTTTCTTTCTTAATCACTATAAACAATCCTTGTAGTAACGATTAGGTGCATTGCTAAGCTTCTTCTTTAGTAATTCTTTGCCTCTTTTGTAATTCTTTACTTCTTTTGTAATTCTTTGCTGTTTTGCATTACAGTAAATTTACACACTTGTTCCATTTATACACTTGTTCTTTAAAATTGGTGTCTGTGTTTCTTGTTCTGACCCTAGTCCCCTGGCAAAACAGTCACAAATATTTCCTTTTCAGCATTTTGGTCAGTTAAGGAATTGGCAAAATCAGCATCTGCACATCTGTGATATGTATTCTCTGACTCCTGGTTTACCTCAACACCTTGAATTTCTTCCGTTTCATATAATTAAGCGCGGGGTAGAGCGAACAGTAAAGATACCTTGTATGTTTCCATCTCCCAGCTATTTGAGACTGACTTCATCATGAGATGAAAGCTTCAAAAAACTACATCTGGGAAAGGTGACCCAGAGAAAAATAAACTTGAAGCAGACACTTAATTATTATTTAAAATGGAAATGTAAGCTGTTTCTAAAAGGCCTTATCAGTTATGATAAAACATATAGCTCTGATTCAGAAGATAAGACAGCAATGCAGGGAGCTACAGAGCCAGGGAATGATGTGATCTGAGCACTGACAAAGGAAAATTATTTTAGTGACAGTTGCTGGATGAAGGTGAGAGCTGCAATAACAGAAACAAAAGGTTAGAAAGTGGCTGCAGTAGTCAAGGTAACAAAATTCAACATGCCCAGAAGTTTACCCAGCATACTAAAGCATCGTATTTACCCATAAAAGAGAAAAAAAAAAAAAAAAAACACAAAGAAAAGAAAATAAATAAGGGGGGAAAAAAAGAGACGTGTGTCAGGGAAGAAAATCATAACCCAATCACTCATGGTAGCCTTCCACCTGTATGTTTCTGTTAATTACTGACAAAAGCTTTAGAGCTGGTACAATCTGGATCAGTCTTATAAAAAGCTTTTTATTCAGTACTGGCTAACTATTTCTAAAAGCCTGAATGCTATGAGAATTAATGATTCTTGAAAGAACTGGTGTGGATCTCATTTGATAGACAGAAAATCTATTCTGACTGGGAACTTGTATCCAAATAATCTTCTGTTACAGCTATTAGAGAATTGCCTCTAATTCTCTCCTACAAATACTCCTGTTATTCCTCAGCACTCTCCAGGCAGCTAACCAGAACGATAGCCAGAACAACTTTCATAACTAGTGGTGAATCCTGTTCGTATCTTTTCTTAAAAATAAACAAAAATTTCCCCTCTTCCAGAAGAAAATTGTAAACCAAATATAAAAGTTAATTCAGTCAGATGTGAAAATTGTAAACCAAATATAAAAGTTAATTCAGTCATCCACAATGTGCTTTCCATAACAGCAAACTTGCAGTGGGTGCCTCCTTAATCAATTACTAAAGTATGTGATACCTGTAGTATACAACTTTTAAATATTCACAGAAGAATGAGCTTTGCACTAAGGCTACGGCTCTCTTATGAAACTGAGGGGTTAGGTGAGACCAGGAAATGCTTGATCCACTGTGAAACACCATTACCTTTTATTGTCCCAAGCTAATTGATTGCCTAGAGAAGACTCACAAGGGTTTAGGGTTCAGGGTTTAGGACTTTTAAATAATTTTTATAGAGTAATTGCAGAAGAGTTTTGGAGAAGAAAAGAAAAAAAAAAAGAAAAAAAATGGTATGTTATTGACACTGTAATCATTATTTCTATAGTATTGACCAGCAAAAGACTTACACAGGCTGATATGAAGGGATCTCCAACCCTCTTTCAATAAAAACCCACAGCTCTTAAATGCCTTTTTAATGTCAAGTTTACATTCAAGCAGCTTGGATTCCTAAAAAGAGTTTACTTTTTCTTGAATCAGTAGGTACCAATGGTACCTCCTGATATTTCATTTTTTCATAATTCAATATTCTGCTACCTTAGTATATAAAAAGCCTTTCTCATGTTATCAGATATTTTCAGTGAAGTTGTGTTTCTTTCTCCACTCACCACATATTGGTCCAATTCTAAATGCAATTCTCAACCTCCTCCTCTACAAACCTACCATATTTGTGCCAAGGAAGGGTTCTTGTTCTTGCTACATTACTTGTTAATACAGACATATTCTGTATTGCCATATTCCCTGGGGTATGACTAAGGTGCCATTCTACTATTAAAATTGTGGTTTATTATTATTTCAAAGTACCCCAAAGTCAGCTTGCAAAAATGACCCAATTTCCTGAGACGCTGGGCCAAGTCCATTTTGAAGTGTCATCAGCATTTAGATAACATCTGGTATCCAGGCTGGAAATGCATCTGCAACTATCACTAGTGGAAAATCTATGTGTGTAGGGGAGAAGGGAGAAAGACAATAGGCCAAATGATTTAGATTTTTCATTTACATGGTAAATCAGTTGAAGTTAATTTGATACTGTAAATTACAATCTACTTCTTAGCAATTCTTCCTATCGCTGAACATCCACTAACAGTTGGTGTAGAACTAACTATTTTAGTGCAGTTTGGTTGGTCCAAAATGCCTTTTTGGATAACCTGTAAGGATCATTTGTGTATTCATGCAGAAGTAATAAGAGATGGATTCTGAGATACTTGAATAAAGTCTAGTCAACTCTTTTATAACTAACTGAGTCTTGATTTTTTACTCTCTTACCTGTTCATGTCTAGCTTTTATAATACTAGGCTTCATAACCTATCATTTCATGCAAGATGACAACCTCTGATATTGGGTTCTCTGAGCCCATGTAAATTAAAGACTCCCCAGCAGTGAACAGACTGGCTGCTGTAACACAAGTTTGGAACTTTTGGAGAAATGCATTGGGAGATTGTGGGCTGTATAGCAGCTGGCTCTTAAGGGTACGCATATGAAGAGGAAGAAAATAAAATATACCAGATGGTAGTGGAGGCTCCACAGCCAAAGAGACAGAGAATGAATTTTGATGAGACAGGGACTTATCATTGCTCAGTTCTCTCTGTGACTGAAATAGAAACAATGTTTGTTTTCAGACAAACTCAAGATGCATAACTCCTCTTTTATGCAATCCATAACTCTTTATAGGAACCATTAGTTACTACAGACCCATATTTATTTCCACCCTAGCTGATACATATTAGGTACCAGACTCTGCAGAACAAGACCTACTACTCTATTTAAAAGGAATATACATGCTGGTGTATCTCTCTCTCCTTCATCTTTACCTTGGTGACAGCTCTCCAAAATAGTATCAAGGATCTGATCTCAATTTCCTTAAGTCTCACCTTTGCAGAGCATGGTGCAGTGATGTGCGGGGTCACAAAGCACACTGCAGTCCTCTGCAAGACACACCTCTAATGAAGAAGACAAATGAGGAAGGAAGTAGATTTAAGTTTCAACTTCATAAAAAAATCTTTACAAATCCGGATATAAATATCGGACATAAATTTGGATATAAAAGAAGGTGAGAGAAAACCAAATAATAGAAGCTTTTTGTATAAATCCTTGGATAAGTATGGTGATAAAGCAACTTTGCTGTTTATGTTCTAGGTTCTATGTTATGAAAAGTAATAATTACTGATGGATTTCTATGAAGACAGAGCTGAAGTACTCAGGTTTCATGTCTAAATCATTTTGACAATAGTGGAACACATAAGGATGAAATTCTGCCTCAGTCTTACCCCTAACAAAACCCCTATTCCGTTGCAAAGTACGTTTCATCTTAGTTGTAAAATACTCCCTTAATTATCCCTAATTTTACTTGGTAATTGAGACCTGTGTTTCTAAATCAATCTAACATGTTTTCAATTAGCACCTTTTCAGTTACATAAAAACACTGTCAGTTGAATAATCAGCAGGTTTTTTTCTCTATTTTTGCAGTGAAAGCAGACCTTCTAAAAGTAAGTATTTTTTTCTGTCAGTAACAGACACAGAGACTTCATTTTATTGACAGTAACTAAAAAATGACAGTAACAAATAGGTAATCAACAATTTTTCTTTCTCTTAATCTCTTAGGTGTGCACTTATTACAGAAATGTCAAAAATATATTTGCAAAATGTAACCAGAACTCTAAGGCGATGGGATCGATGCAATGCTTGTCTGGTTTATAATACATCAGATAAATCTTGCTTAAAAGCTTTTGGGTCAAAACATTTAAAAAAACTGACAACATTTCTTGTTGTTATCAATGTTCTAATTATTTTTTAAAGAGATCTGGCTCAGTAAAAGATATTGTAAAAAAATCCAAATCCATATGGTTGGGTTTTTTTGAAGACAATTTATAAGGAAAAATATACTCAGCCAGTACAAGCTGCTTTATGTGTTTTAGAAATGCTTCAATTTTAAGAAATGTTATACAGCTCAATGGTAGTTACAAATGTGGTGGATAAGCAAAGCAATTAAGGTTTGGATCTGCATATTTTGTGTATTTACTCCAACTTTTGAAACATCAGCTGCCAGTCCTAATCTTATTAACCCTTTCAGAGTGTGAAATACACAATTTTGAAATGTTTGCTTTGTGATTTTCATTCTGCCCTCTTTATTATATACAAACCAATCTGGGGATGAGACATCCCCAGAACATCCCTGGAGTCAGGTTGCCCTTGTTAAAAACGTATCATTGAGTCCAGACTGCACCGGCGTGGTTGCAGAACCCAGATATCATGGGATCCTATTTGCAGGTCAACTTCTGCTTGTGGGGAAGGATCCACCTCTCTATTTTTGTCAATGGTGTGTCCAATCTCACTAGGAGGGCTTTGTAAGAATTTCAGGTGGGCGAGAGAGTAACCAGCAGTCCTGTGAAAGAGTGACAAACCAGATTACAGAATCACAGAGCAGCCCAGATTTCGAGGGACCTTGAAACATCATCTATTCCAACCTTTCATGGAAAGTGAAGTTTAGACGAGATTATCTAACACCCTGTCCAGCTGTGTCTTGAAAAATCCCAAGTGATGGGGACTCTACCACATTCCTGGGAAGGCTGTTCCAGTGAATGATTGTTCTCACTGTAAAATAAATTATTTCTTTTATCAATATGAGTAAAGGGCAGGGGTAACGTAATGGGAGCAGTCAACAAAGGGTACGGGGGAATATGTCAAGAAGGGATGATATAATCAACAAGATAGAGTTTAAGTAAGGTCACATCCAGCACTTACATGACAGCAAGGAAGTGTCTACAAGGAACCATTTGGGAGAAATTTGCCAAACTCTCTACAGCAACTCAGCATACTGGGGTGCTTCTCTAAGGGCCTGTACATCAATGAACAGAGGAATAAACACAATGAGTTAAGAGATATGTGTGTGGTTGTAGTGCTCAATCTGATTGGGGTCATGGAGAAATGGTGGGATGGTTCCCATGACTCAAGTGCTGCAGTGGAGGGCTACAGACTCAGGAAGGGAAGTTGAGGTGGGGAAGTTGTCTTTTATACAACAGAGCAGATGGAGGTTGTGGAGCTCTGGGGATGGATGAGGAGTCAGCAAACAGCCATAGATGAGGATTAAAGAGAAGACATATATTGGCAACTTTATAGGAGATGGCTGCTATAGGCCACCTAACCAGGAAGGAGAAGTGGATCAGGCCCTCTTCAGACAGATAGTAGCAGCCTCACATTCACAGACCCTCAGCCTCATGGGGGATTTCAACGACCCTGATATCTGCTGGAGAGACAACAGCAGTACATCCAGGCTGTTCCTGGGCTCCTTCAGTAACTTCCTCCTCTAAGTGGAAGAGGAACCAATAAGGAACAGTGGTCTACTTGACCTCATACACACCAGCAAGGGAGGGTTGCTTGGAGATGTGAAAGTCAAAGGCAGCCTTGGCTGCAGTGACCATGAGATGGTGGATTTCAGAAACATGAAGGCTAGGAGGAGGGTGAAAACTAAGCACAAAAAAGAAACATAGAGAGGGTGGAAGCAAGGACAGGTAACTTGGGTGGAATATAGGAACATTGTTCAAGCATACAGGAATGAAGTCAGGAAAGCTAAAGCCCAAACGGAATTGTCTCTGAGAAAAAAGGAGGGGATTCTATTAGCACAGAGGCATCAAAAGGAGGAGCAGGTAAAATGTAGACCCTTTGCTCAATGAGACTGGGGACCTGCTTAAACAGGACATGGAAAAGGCTGACATACTGAATACTGAATCTTTGCCTCCATCTTTATAGCAAGACTAGCCTTTGGCAATGTCAGATCCCAGAGATCAGAGAGCAAGGCTGAAGCAAAGAAGTTCTAACTTTAGTGGAAGAAGATCAAATTAGGAAATACTTAGGAAAACTGTACATACATAAGTCCATAGGTGCTGATGGGATCACAGAATAGCTTGTGTTGGAAGGGGCCTTTGAAAGAACATCTTGTCCAGCCCCCTGCTAAGGGCAGGGACATCTTTCCTTATATCAGGTTGCTCAAAGACCCAATCAAACTGACCTTGAACACTTCCAGAGATGGGACATTCACAACTTTTCTGGGCAACCAGATCTCCATCTTTATTGTAATATCCCTCTAGGTACTGGAAGGCTGCAGTAAGATCTTCCCAGAGCCTTCTTTTCTCCAAGCTACTCAGGCCCAACCCTCAGCCTTTTTCCACAGGTGGTCCAGATTAGAAGGGTGTGGAGGAACTGACTGAAATCACTGTGAGGTCACTCTTGGTAATCTTCGATTGCTCATGGACACTGGGAGAAGTGATCATCCAGATAAGCTGCTATGTATGGGTTGCACGAGCAGACACTGAGGTGTACTGAAAACTGACTGAATAGCCAGATCCAGAGTGGTGAGCAGTAAAAAAGGTAGTTGGAATTCAGTAATTAGCAGTGTGGCACAAGGGTCTATACTGGGTCTAGTCCTGTTCAAGATCTTCCTTAGTGATCTGGGTAATGGGGGCGTGTGTACACTCAGCAAGTCTGCAGAAGGCACCAAACTGGGAATAATGATTTGTACACCAGAGGGTCACACTGGCATCCAGAAGGATCAGGTTTTTTTATTCATTTGAAGCTAGAATATTATTTCATTTCAGTTTGTAGTCATAAAAATTCCTTCCTTTTATTGCCTTGTCTTAGAAATGCCAAGGTTTGTGACTCTGAGCCAGGCTAGACTGTCTGAGTATTCTCAGAATGAAAACCATCAGCTGAATACATCTGTGCTTACCAGATTTTTTTTTTCTAATAGATCTCAGAGGTTCCTTAATGATTAGCACAGTTTCTTTCCAGTTTTAAGCCCTTTCTATCATAGTTAGCAAGTTATGAAGTTGTCTGCTGGCACAGGGGAGTGTGCAGATTCCAGATGTTAGAAGGAGCACCTGTTGTTTCAGGACTAAAAATCTGTCTTGAAACAATATAATTTTTCTGAACCGTGGTTCACAGACATTTCCCCCAGGTTTCTGCTTTTATTTTTCTATGTTTTACTTCATATTGACAATTCAAAAGACAAAGTAATATTTTTCGTGAGTGGACATTCTTATTTTGATCTTCTGAACTTATCTGTGAATCCAACTGAAAAAAAGAAATCAACTGAAAGCGAATTATTTCAAGGATATTCTATGAGAAGAAATCACTAAAATTCCATTTCTATAAAGACTTAACACATTATTACAGTGGGAAGCTTGGAATTGAATTATTTTTAAGTTTAAATCCTTCTGGAAACAACATTAAGCTGTACCAAGCTATAAATAAGCTATCTTTGTATCCTTTAGCATGTTTTTCTAAAGCAAAAGGTTTATATGATCACACTCACTATATCTCTCAGTCCTCCTATACTAGCACTCAAATCATCAACCAGCTTTCAAGTACATTGATAACAACAGATGAGGTCTTAAAGAGACAAATTTTCTTCAGGTTTCATGAATACCATTAGTGATACATTGTCATTTCTTCAATTATCACTCTGCAATGAAAGGAGGAAAGCAGTTACAACTTATCCCCACACCTGCTCCAAGAGTTAGCAGCCCCCTAGGCAAGCTAAGAGAGTATTTACTGTAAACCTTTAAATCAGCCGGGGCATATGCTCTCTCTGACCCAGGAAAATAAACAGATCTGAGAAAGCAACAGGTGCTTTAATTATGGAGACATAGAAAGGAGCTGAGAATGGGGGTAAGCACAGAGGGGAATGGGACTAGTCACATGTTACTAGAAACAATTCTGTGGGCAGCTAGGGACCATTAATTCTAATTATTTTAGGATCAGCTTGATTATGTTTTTCCCTGTATCTGTAGTTCTTAATCACCATTAAAGAATTGATCACCATGTCATTGTTTTTCTCTATGCTTATTTTAATATGTTTTTATGATTGTAGCAACAAATACGTTGACTAGTTGCAAAGGATTTTTTGTTATTATTTAAATAAATAAATAAGGTTTGGAAAGAGAAAAAATCCACAGTCTGTCTGCAATTGTGTAGGTGATGAAAAAGGAGGGAAAGATAAAAAAAAGAGAAAATGCCTGATGTTTTTAGACTATGCTTAGCAGATGTATCTCTAAATCACTTAATCTTATTAAGTGCTTGTTATCCTCATTTTTTCCCAAAATAAAAATCAGTGTCATGGCACCCCTGGTGCAAACCAGCTCCAAATCAAAGACTGACTGCTGAGCTCTGAATGCTGGGTTTTCATGAACAAAGCAGGGTTCTGTTTTCTTTCCTTTCTAAAGGGAAAAGGGATGAATAACATTCATTTTAGCTTCCTTTTACTGTTGGTTAGCTTTGAGTTTACACTGTGCATGGTACATACAGCTAAGGCTTCTGAGAGAAACCTAATAGACCTCAGCTCTGTAGTGGAAAAATTCTTATTTTATCTTGCAACATTTTAGGGGAAAGAACCTCAGCTAGTATAAATAAGGAGAGACCCCTTTGAAAAAAAGATCTACAGTTATTACATAGGATGAAATTCGGGGCTGGATGTCTCTGCTCTACAGGGGATTAGCATTGCTTAGAAAAACTGTTATGATTTTCTTCAGCAAGAGGAGAGTTAAACCAATCTTAAGACCACCAATTTTGTGTACTTCTCCATTTGGCCTTTAAGATCTCATATTACAGCTGACATTCTCAGAACAAAGTCTGTGTGCTGTGTCCGCTCTTCCTACCTGTCCTAGGATTTCCTGCTGCTGTTTATCAGTGTGGTGTGTATAAGGTCTTCAGTAATAGAAAAGTCCCTAATAGGTGACAAGGTCTCGTGGAAGGAAGTGCATAAAAAATTGCGTTAACCAGTATTGTATTTTACCTATTCTGCGCATCAGTGTGGTTTGTGCCCATCAAATAAAATGTATTGATGCATCTGGGACATAGGGGATTCAGTCTGAATAGAGGATTGGGTTGGAATTCCAAGATAACGATTTCAGATTAGTGGAAAAAGGAAATAATGGGAGAATATGTGTTGAAATTCATGTTTGCCATTCTCAGCTACAAAACGCTGAAAGATGTAAAAGTGTTCTCCTGCTTCCTTTCTTGAGTCGGAGAGAGAACTATAAAAGGAGAATTTATCCAGGGCACAAATAATCTACGTCAATTTTCATAAATGTCTTGATGTGAATATACACAATTTCTTTTTATTTCAAAATGCTAAATGTTTGTCCAGCAGGAAAAAAATGTAGGATTTAATGAGCTACTTTTTTGCTGTTCTTCAGGCCAGGCTGTTACTCAGTGTTTTTACTGGAGGGAAGAAACAGTAGCACTTTTTTCCAACTCTATGTCTGGGAGATATCACTGTCTTTTTCTGACAAAGAGAGATGGGACAATTCCCACCTCAAAGCTTCATAGTATTGCATTTAATAAGGATCAAGTTTCAAGGTTTTTCTTCCTTGTGATAAAAATATCTGAGATTTTGGAGCATAACATTGTAATGCAGCCCCAGCTTAGATTCCCTTTCAGTTGTATTTCCAGTAACTATTAAGCAACCAAAGACTCAGCTTATCACCTGCTGTGTTTCCTTAATATTTTCAGTAAATTTCCTGTCCATAAATACAGTGAGAGGAAATGAAAATAATTTAGTGTTCCCATCAGTTCTTTAAAATAATTTCCAACACTTATACATACGCACTTATGAATGTTGTTCCCTTGCATCTCTCTCAAGTGTAATGTTTTGTCAAACATTTTAGATTCTTTTGATTGGTAGTAACAGGGTGCAACCCAATGATCCAGAATATACAAAATGATGATGTTAATAATAATAATAATACAAATAATAATGATAGCAGCAGTAACAATAACAATAGCTGTAATGTTATTATTAGTACTACTAAAATAGCCCAAACTGTAAAGATACTTGCTTTTGGACTGCACTTATAACTTACTCCAGCAACATTGTCTTTTCACTCACTGGTATCATATCAATGTCTATTGCTTGCCCCAAAGCATTGCACATGAAGTTGTGCTAATTGTTAAGAATCAGTGTTCAGCAGGTAATGTTGGAGAATGCTACAGAGCAGAAAATGCTAATCTAGTGCAGCCTTTATCCAGTCTTTCCTTTGAAAACAATCTCTGTAGAAAACTCTCTTCTTAAGAACAGATGGATTTTGTGTCATGGGGAACTGATTGATGGTACTCCAAAGAAAGCTTAGAAACAAATTAACATTTATTCAGTGTTGAAGACCAAGGGTTCAGGGCTTGAGTGTTAACTCAGCAGCCAGATTATTTGACAAGACAGACAGACCCCAAGCTAGAACACTGATTTTGAGCCACGTTTATTTGTCAGACCAATACGTGTTCTTGCCTGGATTTTGTATATTCACTCCAAATGCACTAAATTCATACAAAGGTGGATTGAAAGTATTCTACTTTGGCATTGCAGATATTCTGTGTGCTCATAAAACATTTCTAGGAAAGATTTTAAGCTTCCTGCGTTTTTTTTTTTACCACTTTTCTTTCTTTGTAAATATCTTTAATATTTGTGAATAAGCATGGTATGCATGTTATGTATTATAATAACTCTTCACATGAAAGATGTCTCTAGAATTTATCTTTTCAAAAAAACATATTTTGATCGGGGTGTGTGTTTGTTTCTTTATTTTGTTTTAGTCCTTGCAATAAAATTGTGTCATTCACACTTTAATAAAGATGTGAAATTACGTAGGCCGGGGTAGTGGAGGGATGTGAGGGCAAGCCAATGTCAATGTATTTATCAGAAAAATATCTTCCAGTAAATCTTTAATCTGCTTAACAATGTTATCAATTAGTGAAGAACATTGATTAGGCAAATCAATAAAATTCTTGTTTAACAATCCAGATTTCTTCTCTGGTTATGCCCAGGTGCTGCTGGTATTAAGATGTTACTGACACTTGTTTTTCTTAGAGAATTTTCGTTTTCTAAATTTAAAGGGAAACAATGTGTTAACGTTTCTAGTGATATATATTAATACACTTTGTTTATAACTCAGATATAAAAATATGCTAATCTCAGTCTTTCTCTTAACCACCCTTTACATTAATTCCTTAAGCATACAGATTAATATGGTTGTTAGATAAATGTTCAAACAATGTTGTTAGATTTCTAGAATGTGTCTTTTATTTCGGTTCAGTTGGAGATTAGGGACACAAATATAAACAGTACCTTTTTCACCCTAAAAACAATAGCAGGTGTTCATCTGTATGTGTGTGGAAATTATTAGACAACCATTAACTTGATAATTGTTATTGTCAGTGTTTTGTCCTGCAAGATTTCAGATGTTTCCCATATGAAGTACAAACCTTTTTTAAAATATTACCCTAGGGTCTTTATGCCACACCCCAAACAGGGATAGCGTTTTCGACTTTGTTTGTTTGTTTGCCATTCACAGATGAATGAGAACTTTTATTTTCAAACAAAAACTAATTTTATTTGCAGATGCCTGGTTTTATTTCTTTCAATAGCAAGATTTTTACATATTTTCTATCCCCAGAATTATTTGAAATTTAGTGCAATAGCAGGTGGGATTTTCATCAACTTACCACTTCATTGTACATCTAAGACTGTCAAAGGGAGTAAGTTTTGTCATTCACTTCAGAGAGGCCAAAGCTGCAAGTAAATTCATTAATGAAAATATTAAAATAGGACCAAATCAAACAAGGACCATTCTTCATCAAAACTTGAAACATTGTTTTACAGCCCTACATTTAGATCCTGTCATTATGAAAGAGTAATTTTCCCATTTGATTTTAATTAATGTTGAGAGTAAGATAGTTTTCTAGCTTTGTAATAACATCAAAAAGCAATCAGACTTGCCTGGTGAGATTTAGAGCTTATAAACTTGTAGTGAAGCACCTTGAATATCCTCTTCCTCCAGGTGGAAGGGATAGGCACATTCCCCTTATTCACAGTTGACAAGTTTGTTATGTGCCTTTTCTGACAGAGTAAAATGCTTTCTGTGCTGTGGGAGCTCAGGAGAGAATTGTTAACAGAAGTCTTTGAGGGACTGACAACAGAGTATCACAGTCTTTCTTTGTCCCTCAAAGGAGGGGCAAATGAGATGGTAATGAAGCATGGTAAATCTCAACCACACACTGCACCTCTGCACAGAATCACGTATCCCTGCCAAGAGACTGGACATCTCAGAGGACATTAGCATCTGAAGGTTGAGGGAGGTGATCCTTTCCCCCAGCCCTGGTAAGGCCACACCTCGAATGCTGTGTCCAGGTCTGAGCAACCCAGTGCAAGAGAGACATGGAAATTAAATACTTTGTTGTAGAATACATTTACATTATTTGAGGTAATTTCAATATATGTCCAGGAAATGCAGGAAATTTCACTTAGATGCCAGTTAAACAATTATACTGTGAGGTTGGTCAAGCACTGGGACAGGTTATCCAGAGATTTTGTGGAGTGTTAGTCCTTGGAGTTGTATAGAACCCAAGAGTACATGGTGGTATTTGGACACACTATAGCTGGTGTTGCTTGAGCAGCAGGGTTCAACCAGAAGATCTCCAGAGGTTCCTTCCTTTACCAGACCTTCTGTGATTATGTGTTTCTGTGAGATAGACATTCATAGATTATGAAACTGGTGTACTTCTTGAACAAATAGAGTTAAGATATGAGTCATAACTTTCATGTGGAAATTATATTTGGTTTTGTGCCTTGTGTTATGAAAATAATGCATATGTCCATCCACCTCTAGGCTGGGTCATTTTCTAAGCAATTGCTTGGCATTAAATACTGTTATTCATTGTGAAGAAACCATTAATGTTATTTGTTTAATAATACCCCCTTTGAAATCTCAAAACAGTAGTAAGTGAGACTCCTAAGCACTAGGATGGGATTCTTACGAAGACATGAAGAAGTCTACACTTGGCCACCCCTAACTTCCTTTACAGTTAATAGAAAAATAACTAAACAAGTTTAAGATGTGAGTCCCCTGAATAATTTTAGAATTTTACTTTAGGACAAGATGAATTACCAGTTATAAGTGACTCCAGAGACTCCCAGATGCAAACAACCTACATTCTAAAATCATCATATTATCAACAGTACCAAGGGTTCTACTTTTCAGTGCACAAAACTGAGATTCAGAAACAACACAAAGAATTGAGGTGCTGGTCTCCACAACTGTATATATATCTTTCATGACCATGATGAGTACATAAAGTTAGCCAAATACCCTTAAATATCTCACCAAAATGTAATCAAGATTTTAGATAACAAAAATGTGTCAAGTTCTTTGCATTATTGGAGGAAAGCTATAGAGAATATCTTGTTCTATTTAATATATATATGTGTATATATATAAAAAATCTGGCAATTATTTATTAGTGTCCATATTTACATAAAATATTCCAATAGTAATAACTAGTCCCTCATTTTTGTAGACAGAGATCATATCTTATGTTTTCTCCTTTTGATCTCACAGACTACACTTTCCCTTTTGCCTACAAGTAATAGGAGTTTTATAAAATGAATCCTAGTTCTCAGTTTTGACTTCTGGTTTCTTTTCTCTTTATGGGTGACTTTTTTTTCTTCTTCTTCATTAGATTCCCTCACTAAAAGCCATGGTATCTGTCATTATTCCTGCGATTTCTGAACTCTAGTCTGGGGTTTGCATTAGACCACCTCTTCTGAATGGTTTCTGCTACCAGAGGAATTACACTTTCAGCCGGAGAAGGAATCCTCTGAAGGATTTGGATATTGCAATAACTTATTTAAAGGATCCTGAACTCCTGGGAGGAAATTCCGAGTTAGGTGATTGGGCTCCCTATAGTTTACATGAGGCCCATGGGCTGTTAAGGGAGAGAATAAAATGTCGTGGGACCTGGTGCTATGAGTGGAAGTCAAAAATGTGTATTAGATCCCAGCTTTCGCTGAATCTCAAAATCAAACTTCAGGCTATGGAAAGCTACCTAATATCTTTGCTTGGAATTTTCAGCTCTGAAACACACTATGTAATTAGATATGTGAATCTTTCAGAAATGGAAACAATGATTGTGTTTCTCTTTGAAAACACTGGTATGGGTAGGGAAGGAAAATGTCCCTATGTTTTTAATTTAACAGTATCGCACTTGCTGTAAATGTGAGAGGCCTCAGTTCATCTCCTCTCTGTGAGGACTTTAACTTACCTCCCTTTCCATCTGCCAAGTAGACAACTGCATTTCAAAGTTTTATGTATGTGTAATTTCTCTTGCTCTAACTGTAATTTTTTGCAGGAAGTGTTAAAGATTCATAGTGTCCAAAGTGAAAAAGAGCAAGCCTGACTTGATAAATGAATGTCAAAAGGAAGGAGAAAGGGAAGAGAGCAGCAGAAATACAGAACTGGATTCCAACATCTCCTAAAACTCTTTACTTATTTCATTTAATTAAGTATTTAATCAATTTCTGCTGGATTTTAAGTACACCATGTAGCTATGGTTAAGTACAATGGAGGATAAATTACTGCCTATAATCTAGTAAAGATTATAAAAATCACTCCTGAAATCAATTACAAAGAACAAAATAAAACAAAAAAACCCAAGCAAACCTTCATGTTATAAAACACTTCCTGTCCTTTTCAATATAATAAATTTCTTTGCTTCAAATTCAAGAAACAGAATTTGAAAGGGTGTTTCTTCTTGAATGTCACTAGAAACCTGCAACATTTGTGGGAGGTAAGGTCTCTGAAAGCTTCTGCTCTACATGATTACATCCTCACAGTTCTGTCACCAAATTAATTGAGTAATGCATTCCTAGAGTGAAAGGTCTCATTCTATTCCAGGGCTCTCTTGCAAATGCTCTTTCCTCTTTCAAGATCTGCAATCTTTTGCAAGCATCAAAACCACCATCAACAGGAGCAGGAGGCTTCTCTCTTCTGGGAGAACTACCTCATCCTGGTACACAGAATGCAGGAAAACAGCAATGCTGAAAGTGAGGCAGGAAAGACAGCTTGAGCTACGGGTGAAAATAAGATGGAAAGAAGGCAGAGTGCTCTTGGCAAAAATCTTCACAAAAGCATTATGTGAAAGAAAAGGATTTCCTGAAGTGTTGCTTATGTTGTTTGTTGCAAGCGCGTTGGTGTCTAAAAAGGCCAATAAGAGATAGGCAAGTCCGGTTGCAAAAGGCACAGCAGAAAGACTCCTTAGATGGTATGTTCTGCAAGGCACGATTCTTTCTGCGTTGTCTTTTCTCCTCAAGGGTGAACAACAAACGTGGGTAGAGCTCTTCCCAAATCTTCGTTCGCGAAGCCTAGCCATGATGAGCTTATGCTGTGAACTGCTGGTGTTATTGAATAGTACACTGATAAACAGAAAAGACTGATGGCCAGGAGGAGGTTGTCTTCTGCAGACTCAGGTCAATATGATGCAAGTAAAATAAAAGATATATATCCAGGAGATGTATATCTGAGTCAAATAAAAGGAAACCAGTGAACTCCAAAGATTCTAGCATAATTTTCATCTGGAGAACTGGCACCAACTCCCTGGAAACTTTATACAATTTCCTTGGAAGTATTTGGCCTTATATGAATAGAATTTATTTTTGTAAGGAAGGCTGGTCTAAGGCAAGACTTTATCCCTTCTAAGGCTTGAATGTAGTGTCTTATGTCTTTTGACGAGGGAAAAACCATATCCACTGCATACAGGCCACTTATTTAAATCAAAGATGTTAAAGTTAGCACTTCATCATTTAATGAAGAGTGTTAAACAAAAAGGTTAACTAATCCTGAGTAGGTCATGGAGTTAATAACCTAAGAATACTCATTGAATTAGCTTTCCAAATTTATCATGTCATCCCTTGAGTAAAATTTCAAAGTAAAGATAATGAGGCTGTGGGGAAGAATAACAGATGTGGAGTATTAGAAGATAGTAAATTGCATTTCATGCCCTCACAGAGTTACAGTATAAAGGGAATATACCATAATACATGATGACTTCCAGATAGTCCTTTATTACAATCAACAACTTGAGCTAGACTACAATGTCAAAATGTTTTTTTAAAAAAAATCTTTTTTACCCCTGCAGGATACATGCACACTTGAAACAACTTAGATTATAAACAAGCTTGTAAAGCGGTCAACATCAAGTACAAAACACCTAATTTTCATTTTGCTCTCCTTAGGCTCACAGAATTTTAAATCTGCTTTTTTTGAGAAAAACTCCATTCCTAAGTTTTGCATTTCTGAGCTAATACCTATATAGTCACAAACTATGTACCAAAAACTTGCTTCTGAATTTTATTCCACTCTGAATTTCTTCTGTATATGTTCCTTCAGATACTCATGTCTGAAAAGCATCTGGTGCTGAAAGCTTACAACCAAGAGAGGCCCTTCTATGGTTTTGGTAGCTGGCAAAACTTTCATCACAATTAATTAAACTATAAGACGTAAATTAGTGTAGGACAGAAATGTAAATGCTAACATTTATCATACCATCATAGATTATAACTTATTATAAGATTACAATCAGACTATAAAGCTTGACAACTTGAAGGAAAGACTTGGAAGAAGGAAATATTTGATTGGCATGAAAGCTTAAAAGCACAATCCCAAATTACCTTTAAATTGCTGTATGCTTTAAATACAGACAGATAATTTCAGATACAGAATTGTGAAGGGGCTAGGTATGAAGATTAGAGTAAGAGAAACATGTCAGGTGCTACTTGGGGCACAAAGAAATGTCATACATATAGCAAAGGTTTGCAGGTTCAAGAAGGTGAAGACACTGTAATTTAGACTTGATGCGAAAAACATTTAAGTGTAAGGGACAGAACAAGAGGAGCAGGTAAAAACTTCCCAGTGACAAAGAATAAAGTTGGCTAGAACTAGATTGATATTAAAAACAAAGAGTTTTGTTTGTCTATTTTATTAACTTTTATATGTAAGTGGCTTTGTATCATTATTTAAAAGCAACTTTTAACCTTTGTGTTTTCTATTTTTTTCTGAAAAGGAAGACATCTGAAACAAACTTGTCCCCAGTAGAAATGTATTCCCTGAACTGTCACGTAAAAGGTATGATTTCTCTGAGAAAACACTCCAGGAATAAAGCTGCAACATGAAAAGTATACAGATAACTTATTTTCAGATTTGTTTGCTATTAGTAAATAGCTTGCAGTTCTAACAGTGCTTTTATTATGCTATTTTTCTTAATTATCTATTTGTCACAGAAATTATTTTTTTCACTTTTTTTTTTTTTTTAAATCTAAGACTACGTGAATATTCTTCAAGTCTTATTTAATGTGAGAACATTTATTCTGACCTTACGTGCTTTAATTGAAGTTCCTGAACTGCCACCATCTACTTTCTGCCACTACTCTGCCATTTCAACGTGTATCTGATTTCTGCTTTTTTTTACTACATACTGAAACCTGAGCTCTCTCTACAGCCTGTTTCATTCAGAATTTTAAAAGTTGATTACCTAAGGCAGAATTATACGTAGCAGTAAGGAAGCAGAAACTTAAGTAAATTTAGTGAACTATCTTTTTAGTCATTTTGTCTTGTTCTTATTGGGAGATGGACATAAATTTCTATCTGTTTATACAAAATGTTCAACTACTTGGCTAAAAAATGTTGGTGCTGGAGATATTAAGAGAAGCTTGTCATAACTTCTCATTTAGTCTGAAAATGTCTCAGTTGCATTTTGTTTGAACTTTACAGTCATTTTATACTTTGTAAGGCTACTCTTGAAACTTAGATTCTCAAAAATTAGAAGAGGTCATAACCCCTGAGCAATAAATGGAATGGAAACAGTTATAATAATAGGAATTAAAGTCAAATCAGTCTTCAGGATAGTGTCTCTGCCCCTAATATCTAGGTCCTTCCCCTAAAATATTTCCTTAACCTGTTCTGAAACCTTAAATTCTAAAGACTGTAATCTCTTTTGTGGTTGTCCCCTTTTATAATCATTAGAAATTTTTCCTGTAGTCCAGTATTAATTTCTTTATGATCTCACATTGTACTCATGCCAGAAAGAAGAGAAATGAAGAGTAACTTTTCATGTTTTCAGATGTTTTTGTGGATTTGAAGGCTGCAACTATCTTTTTCTTCAGTCTTCTGCCTAGATTAAATGTCTCCAAAATTTTTAACTTTACTATATCTTCTAAACATTTTAATATTCTTGCTAAGCTCTCGATTTTATCTAACTCATCCATATCAGTCTTGACAAAATAAACAAATAACTTATTTTACGGGGATTTGCATAGTATTTGTCAAACATCTGTAAAACAGTACCTCACTATTCTTTAATTGAACCCATTGTAGTAGAAGATATCATGCATGAGAGGACAAAACCAAAATACTACCTAGTCAATCAGGCATTGTAGACTAGAATACATACTATCAATAAAGGTTATAAAGCACACCAGAAAATTGACATAGACAACTGAAATCCATGACACAAAATCCACAAAATAAGTGGCACAAAATCCAAGTGAAGACCAGTCACTAGTGATGTATCCTAGAGGTTAATATTGTAGGCAGCACAGCTTAACATCTTCTTTAATGACCTGTACAGAGGGATGGAGTGCACCTTTGGCAAGTTCATGGATGGTACAAAACCAAGAGGCCTGATTCATAGACCAGATGGAAGGACAGCCTGAAGAAGTGAGCAGAGAGTATTCTCATAAAATTCAATAAGGGGAAATGCCAAGCCTAGCCCCTGGGGAGGAATAAGTCATAGTCTGGTATGGAAGTGACCTTTAAAGGTCGTTTAGTACAATCTCCAAGCAACAGAACAGGCTGGGATTTACCAGCTGGAAAGCGGTCTGGCAGAGAGGGTTGATGGAGTCCTGGTGGACAACAAACTGATCAGCAGCCAGCAATGTGCTCTTGTGGCAAAAAATGCCAACAACCTTCTGGGGTGCTTAGGTATAGCATTGCCATCAAGTCAAGGGAGAGGATGCTCCCTGTCTGTTCAGTCCTGGTGAGACACATCTGGAGTGCTGAGTCCAGTGATGGACTGCCCAGTATAAGAGAGACATGGACCTACTGGAGCAAGTCTAGCATGTGATTATTAAGTGCTTGGAATATTTTCATGTGATGATAGATAAGAGACATGAGAGAGTTGGGAATCTTCAGTGTTGAGAAGAGGTGGCTCAGGGAGGGCCTCATCCATATGCCTAATTATCTGATGGGGGTGGTGTAAAGAAGCACCCACTTGGTACAATAGGCAGTGGGTAGATATTAAAAGTAGGAAATCCCATCTAAACACAATAAACCACTTGGGTTTTTTATATGAGGGAGGCTGAACACTGACACAGGTCATCCAGGGAGACTGTGAAGTCTTTAATAATGAAATATTTAAAACTTGAATGGTCCTGGCTAACCTGCTACAGGTGATCCTTGTGTAAAAAATCTCAAGAGGTCCCTTATAGCATAATGATTCTGTGAAACAGGACAAAAGAATCATTGAACTGAACATATTCTACTCATAGAAGTCTGGTAAGGGGAAAGGATTCTGGTGAAGGAAACAAGAGAAACATAAAAAAAAAAAAAAGAAAGTATCAGTGGGGAAGGGTGAAAAGGGTAAATGAACCCAAGGGCAAAACTTTTGCCTAGCAGATAGTCCTTGGAGATTTAGGTTTGGCTTGTGACAATTTATTTTTAGATCATCTAATCCTAAAAGCTGAAACACCCCAAACCAACAACCAACCATCACCAACAGCAATATTGCAAACAACAGTAACATGGGAGATAAATATAAACTTGATACAAGTTTTTGCTGCTTACAGCACTGTGTCCTTTTCACCTCCCAGATTATATCAGTAAGATAAGATTAAGTGCCTCTAAATATTTTTTCAGGTCTTATCAATGTTTTTAAACCAGATGTATTTCTTTCTATCAAATATTTAAAGTGATGCTGGTAGGGCACACATAGATTCACATATTTTTATAGGAAGTAAGAAAAAGATATTATAAATTATAATGAAACACAAAATAAAACCTGTAATTTGAGTAAGAAGACAAAATTCCTAAAGTAAATCATGTCCGGCCCCATGTTGACAACTGTCCTCACTTTATTCTCTACAACAAATGGAGTGAGTGGAGAAGAACAAGTCTTTGGACTGCCATGACCATATAAAAATCTGATGAGTTTCTATGAAGTAAATGTTCCGCAGCAGAACAGAAATATATAATATGCACCTCAAATCTACATGGTGAAAGAGAAAAAAAAAAAAAAAAGGAAGAAAAAATACTGAAGAAAGCATTCACACTCATGTAATCTCTTTGAAACTGAACAAACGGTTTGAGTGAAGTCCCTGCACTTCTGATGAAAAAATGCAGGCATACTAACCCTTTCCCAGTAGTGATGAAAACCACTGCTGATGTGGTCTAAAATACAATGAACTCTATTTTCATTTTGCTTTGTTCACTCCCTATATTGTTCAGATTCTTACCTTTATGTAAAACCCTGCAGTACCTTCTTTGAAATGGTAAAGTTGAAGTATGCGCCTCTGTCAGACACAGATTTCCTTAAAAAATTAAAATTCAAGAATTGGTATTGGTGGATAGATTTATTTTTCATACCCTGGCATAATTTTCCCCCTTGTTTCTAAATTCAACTCCTTAAATTACCATTTTCATAATGCACATTATTTGGCCGCCAGGAACCCAGACAGTCAAAACAATCAAATCCAATGTAAAGATCCAAATAATCAACGTGAACTGGTGCAAATGCCATAGCACTGTGCACTGACATATATTTGAGAGAATCTTGGCATGGCAGTTTAAAATGTTACTTTCCTTAACTGTCCTCCTTTTACCTCTACCAAATACAGACAATGTTCTCAAGTGGAACCACAATAGGAAGAACATGTCTGCCCTAAGTAGTGGTTAAATGCATTGCCTTCTGCTACTAGTAATATAAGGGAGCTTTCTTTACCTGCAGAAAATTTCCTAGAACAAATCTGTTAGGGTATTAGCTGATTAATCAAACTCATCTATTGTATACACAGAGAGAGTTTCAGCCTTGTACCTGCTTTACTATTCACAAGGTCACCAAGGGCAGGCTCTGTCTTGCTCAGACTGTCAGAGACTAGGAGAAAAGGTCTTGACTACTCAAGAATCATCTACTAAGAATGCCAGACACATGAGACTAGAATCAGTTACTTAGGTCTCCCTTAAATGTTGGGAGTGAAACCGAGAAAGAAAGTATCTTGCAGAAATCCACGAAGAAAAAAATTGCAAACGAATAATTAATTTTATATTTGGAAACAACAAAAATGTCTGTTAATTGTAGTGGAGGTATACATGTGCTGCTTGCACATGTTAGCATAAAAGGACTCCTTGTAGTTCCCCTGTTGTCTCTTTAGCCGTTCAGTCAGGAGATTTCTAAAACTTAAATAATGTGAATGGTACATGGAGAACAAAGTTTGCAGTCTGCACATGAGCACATATCAAAAACAATATTACGAAGCCTGGAAATATTTTTTTTTTAGATTTTAGAGACTTTTTTGTGGCTTTTTTTTAATTTATTTTTAAGTTAGCAAGGTGTATTTGCATTATTTATTCAGGATCATTACCTATTATTTCTCTGTAATGACTGACCACATCAGTTGAAAGTCTAAAAGAGGAGTTATAAACAACAGTTCACATTGTTAATACCAAAAGAAACAGGAAAGCACATTTCCTAGAGTCTATAGGACATTACAGGTACAGATGAAAAGAATTGCAAAGGATACAGGCAGGAACCCGAACTTCATGCAAGGAGACCTAGACCCTACCTGAAGATGAGACAGCAAGAGCCAGACCACATGGGGAGCGGACAGCACCTCCCAAGGACCAGAGGTAACTGAGAAGATGTTTCCAATACTCTGTGATCTTGGTCAATTACGGAAAAAGGTCAGAAGCAAAAATTTGCCTTCGATGACATAGTGAGGAAAAGGAAAATTTTTATTTGTTTATTTTCAAGTATTTTTGGTTTATACTCAAATAAAATCTGGTTTGGTATTTTTTTGAGGTGGGTGTATTTAAAACACTTTGGGTTTTTTTGGAGAACAAAGATGAGGTCTAGAAACTTCTGTCTTAAACCTATGCTGCTGACTCAGGGTCCTATCACAACATATGAGTTTGTTCTTCCTATATTCATAGCAATCTGGAAGATATTAATGATGGCATATGGTCCGTTCTTCAGCACTATGACAGACTTTTTTCCAGATTAGGACTTTGCATCAAAACATTACTTACATGCTGAGTACAGTACTTGTTATTAACTCATTAATTTGTATAGATCTGAAAGTATCTAGTGCTTTGCATAGCTGTTTAGGAAATCCAGTAGTATAATGACCTTGCATACATCCATTTATTTCCCTTTATTCTGATTTTCAGAAACACAAAGTAACAATTTCAACATCTGACTCAAAAAAATGTAATCAATCTTTGAGAAAAATATTAGGCTTGTATACTTCCTTTTTCTTTTTTCTTCCCTGATGAGATCTTACAGGAAAGATGTCATATGGCTTACTCCAGAATAGGTCTGTTAAACATCTGAATTCATTGTCATTGTTGCAACACTCATCCACACTGAAGACCAGAACCTGTGTCTCCATCCCTCTTATATTTCCCCAAAAATTTCTTTATCCAGCAATTTGGAAATTTTTGGGGGAAAAAAAAAAAAAAAAACCAACAAACAGAAGCTTAAGAACAGAAAAGTATCAAGGAAGTATCATAAAATAGTATAAGACAATATATTCCCAAAAAATGAGACAACTTTAAGGGAAGTTTTATGTCAGTGTTTTTATAGTTGTGAAAACAATTATGCAAAGTAATACACGTTTTTATTTACAGGGGATACCAGTACGTATTCTAGGATTGGCAAAACATGATTATTTCATTTTGCAGATGGAAAAAAAATGTATTTTTCCTCTTTATTTTTTTCCTGTCAAATGTCTGAGATCCTCCCTCTAAAAACTGTTAAACACCACCTATTTCTGTCAGAGCTCTTTCTAGAATACAGATGTCCTAATTCTATCTTTGTTGAAAAGTTGGAGACCAAATACAAAAACTACTAAATTTTGATATACAATTGTATATGACAATTTTTATAGTTACAATTTTGACAAGTCTCTTTATTTTCATTTAGGCATTCCACCAAGTATTGAAATTAATGATGTGAACATTAAAGTCTTTGAAACAAATGAGTCTGGAAGCAGATGTATTACTGATGAATACAAATAAAACTATTTTTCATAGGACTTCCCATCTGGAAAAGACAATTATTGCATGTTCTATATTATATCAACATCTACCACAGGCAGAATTTGCAACAAAATAGAGACACTATCTTGTATTAGCTCTTAACATCTCTTTGAGTTTGTGTGTATTATGATTTAAGAATCAATTATGTCCCAGTCTGGAAAATTGCTGCACTTATATTACATCTACAGAAAGTTACATTGAAATCTATGAACACCATAAAAATCACTCCCAAAATTGAATCATCCATTTCTGTCTCTAGGCTTGTGAAATTCAAATGACAATTCAGAATGTAAAGAAGCTACACTTTCTAAACACCTCAGTAGTTTATCTTGCTCATGTCACTGAGCCTCAACAGACTTAGCGAAAGCATTCTATTCAAAGAGACAAAGCAGACCAAATTGAGGTACTGCAGGGAATTGAATAGAGATGCCTTACTGATCCCTAGTTTCACGACCACTGGAAAGCAGACCAGGTATAGAGTTCTGTATCATCAGGATTGGTAAATTTCTGTTGATTTATTAATTTTTATTACAAAACAACCCTTGGTTTGGTTTGAATTTTTTTGTTATTTTTTTTCTTTAAATTTCCCATGAAAACCATGTCACAGATACACAGAAGAAAGATTTCTTATTATCTGTACTAACTTCTTGTGGAGATATTGTCGCATTGATGCCAAATTATTGAAGATGAAAGGTTACACACTGATGAATTATATTTTCTAACTCAGTTCTGTGGACTGGATACTCCAGTGATTTAAATTCATGTAGTGTTAGTAAAACTAGTTGTCAAATACCTATTTGAAACTTCCTGAATTATTTATCCTTCTTTCTTTGAAACCCACCCATAAGCTTCCCCCCAGTCACCTCAGGATTCGGATCCATGTGTTTACAAGATCTAAGGGACAGCTCTGTTATAAACCCATTGCCTGGCCTCAGCTACTGAGAAAGAGGCTAACTCATGAGACAAAGCCATGTAAAGTCTTCAGAAAGATATGACATGTAAAATTACAGATGGACAAAAACATGATGAAACAAGTATTTTTAGTAGTTCTGGATTCAAGATGGGAAATAAGAAAAAGTTTAAAATCTTAAAAGAAGAAAATAAGGAGTCTAATGGAGATTGTAAGACCTTCAGGTTGAGTTGATTTTTCAGTGCTGACAGATGAGAAGATGCCTGAGTATTCAGTAAAGCAAGCTGTGAAGGTGAATTGTTCTTTCCACAAAGTTTTGCTTGCCAGCCACAGCCTTCAGGGTGATGAGCACATGGAGCCTAGCAGCTCATTCAATCTCAGCTACCATCTCTGTGTATTAGATGATATGCCATTGCTATACACATTTAAACTGAGTATGTCCTGCTGGCAGATGCTCCTTACGCAAAGCCAGAGATTTCCAAGCATTTTATGGTACATTGATACCTTTTACTTTGTTGTACCAAGCAAAGGCTCTGCACCATTTACCTCCTTGTCTGGACTAATGCTGCACAATGTCTCAGTCAATAGAAAATTATTTTCTACTCCCTTAGCAATTAACTGTTTTGTGTGTGAAGTATATTTTGACTTCACACCTTCAACTTCGGCATCCAGACTGAAGCCAAAGTTACTCTGATGACTATAAAGCACATTGCTGCATTACTGTCTTCTTTAACTGTTGTCAAAACTCCAAAACTGATACAGAATAAATCCTTATTTCTAGTAGAAATAAAGAACTAACCAGAAAGTCCCAAAGTCTGATACAGAAATAGAAGTGCTGTTTTGGGAAAAGTCTTCTGACTGACACTACAAAAATGAGCATATCAAAATGGTACACTCAAGAATACAGGGTGTCCCTGAAAGAATGGTGGGGTACCAATTCCTCTTAATATTTCCCAATTAATAATTTAATTTTACATTTAATGGACCTTAAGAGTCACCATAAAGATTCCAATGAGAGATGAGGGACAAATACTATTTAACTAGAAAACATCTCCTACATTTTATTCACAGATTGGAAAGTGCAGATTTTAAGAAATTACATTTCCTTTTAAAATACAAAGAAGTAATGGGGCATGTTCGTTGTTTCACAGCCAGCAAAAAGTTACTCAATTAAAAGAGGTAAGAAGATTCTAAGAGGAGGCATATGATAGTTAACCTGAAATTGAGACTAATAAAGTAATAATTGATTGGAATTGCCCATTTCTGCATAGGAGCTATTTTCCTTTGGGTTTCTTTTTTGTTATTTATTTTATTTTATTTTAAGTTACAGTCTGATGAAAGGGGTGGAATATGCAGCTGGAGGGAGACTGTTTCATTTGGCTTTGGTTTCCTGTGTGGGTTGTAACCTCCTAGGTTACAATGTCTGAGTCAAGATTAAATGACAGAAAACACATCAGCCAATATTACATGTAGCCTCAGGACAGCTTAAATCCCAACTACTTCTTGAGACCTGTTTGAAAAGTACTTATTTTTTGGACACTGGTTAAAGGGTCCTTATATATTGATCTAACTGGGAAACTTAGAAACAAAAAGCATTTAAACCTGCTCCAAGTTTTCTGTGGTGGTCTCTCACTTTTCTCAGACATGTTTCTTTTATTTTCTGTGAAGTTTTTTCCTCTCCTCTGCCATTCCTTTATTGTCCTCCTTGACATGTAGTTCTCTTCTGATAAGGTATACAAGTCTCTAGTTTTCTCCGTCATGTTGGAATCTTCACTATCACTTTCCAGTAAACATCCACTTTTCCAGTTTTTTCCAGTCCCAAAGTTTCCATTTCCTCTCTCTTCTCTCCCACTGTAGACACTTCAGTAATGTATTATTACTCCTGCACTCTGATTCTTTGCTACCCTTCAGCCTAATCAAATAATGTCTTTCCTTTTTTCATGCTACACAGCTTCATGCCACACAGCTTCATGCCCAAGGTTTTCCTTAAAGCTTGATTTGAGCATCTAATGGAGAAATCATATTAACTCACACACTGTTTGTGATTACGCTTACCTGGTACTTATATCAGATGATCGTGTTTATCCATAAAGGACAAAGTGTGTATGGGATAAAGTCAATTTGACAAATTGCCTCTATTCACTTCCACTCTGTCTCCTGCTACATCCCTGTTCTATATCGATTCTTTGTTCACAGGTCAATTTCTTCACGCACTTCTTACTCTCTACGAGTTTTATGCTACTTCCCTCTACCCAGAGGTCTTACTGGCTCCCAGGAATGCTTTCAAATATTAAGACCTTAAAAAAATACCAAGAGGAAACAATGGATAAGCAAGGCACAATAAGATCTGTGAGAATAGGCTCTCATAAGCAGGTTAGTGAACCTTTAAATGCCTCTGTGGCTGATGATTTAATTTCTTTGTTTTGACTCATACACTGGCTTATTAGCACTCCTGTCAAAGCACAGACAAGAACAGCAAACACTTCTGATGTGAAATTGATAGGATTTTTTTTTTTTTCCTGGACAGAGGCAATACTAGCAGCTTTTGAAACTGATAATGAGCATGTACATAGTCAAAATATTGTACTTGGATTTTTTGGGAGCTTTTATCAGGACATTCTCTCAGACCTTCAAAACAGGACTGTAAAGACACCATGAATGACTGAGGACAGGTATTTTGTAGGTCAGATGGTGGCTAGAAAGAACAGAAATAAAGAATAGAAATTTATACCCAATTTTCAGCGCAGGGGAAGGCTTCTGGTAGGATACCATAGGCTCTGGAACATAGGGCATTTAACAGATATTATGGAATCCCCAGTAAATGGTCTGGAAAAGGAGGTAAATAATGATATGATGAATTTCACAAATAATAAAAATTTAGGTATTTTTTTTAGCAACCATAGGGGAAATTCTTAGGAGGAGTATTTTCCACTATCATAAGTTACTTTATTTTGGGAGAACTGCAAAGAAGTTTACTGAAAATATGAACCTGACAAGAACAGTCCATTCTTTGGATAAACACAAACCAAGCTTCACTTCTTCACATCTGGATTGGAAAAAAAATAAATTTGTGCCTCAGCTGGATACAGTAAGCTTCAAGATTAAGGATAAACAAATTCTTCTCAAACTTCTTGCAAAAAAGAGCAATTGAAAACATATTGGAATTGAGTTTAGAAAAGTGTCAAAAATGGTGCGGTGCCACTCGCCTCAGTTTCAACTTTCTTTAAGAGTTTACTTGTATTTTTTCTTGAAAAATATTCAATTACTGTGATTTTTTACTATGTGTAAATGCTAAAATGCACAACAAAGCTTATAATCAGTTAGGTTTGCTTCATTAAAAATGTCAAAAGCAGTTTTCTGCAGAGCTGCACCTTGCCTAAGTAGCTCTGCTAAGAATCTCAATAATTATCCTCTGAATGCCTACTTGTTAACACTGCTACTGAGATTTTAGGAACCACAGACCAGTGTTACTATGCCCCATGTAGTTATCTGTCTCAGGCAGATCAAAGGCAAATTGATGGCACAACACTGTGCTAAATAAAAATGTTTATAGAGTATTGCAGTCATAACAAAGTATTAAACACAAAATGACTGGGTCTGATGTAGCACTTAAAGTTTATTTTCTTCGTCTTCTGTTGGGTTTTTTTTGTTTAATGAAAAGATACTGTTGGAAAAGAGGAACTTCAATGCCAAAAGGTCTTTGCACTATCCCTCTGCCTCGGACTGACACAAATGGAGAAAATGCCAGCCAGAGTGGGCCCCACCCTCTCCACCAGAGAGGAAGCTTCGTTATGCTGACATTGTACATGGGACCAGATGGCAGGTTGCAAGCAGAAGATTACAGGTCCTTAGAATTGAATGACAGGTTTTATTCCCAGTGCTACCGTAGTTAAAGAGAGTTTTCAAAGTTCAATAAGCAGAAGTCACAAAACTTGTGACCTCATCTTGCCAATTAGGAGAGAAAACCTTTAAGGGTAATAAGTTTGGCCAGAAAAATGTAGACCTTCAAGGCTAATGAGGATCTTATGGCATAAATTGACATAATTCCCTTATTTTAATTCAAAAAAGAATACATATATAGTATGTTTTGTTCCCATTTTTTTTGTTATGAGACATTTCAACAATATAACATACAAGTTTATGATAATAGATGAAGGAAAAAGCAATCCTCTTCATTGAGAATATATTCTTTGTGGTGTCTGTTAATGCTCTATAGCTGCAAAATCACCTACAAAAAAGTATCTCTATCATGCAAAACATTATTTATGCAATCAGTTAAAAAATAAATCAGAAATGGCTACATTATTTACAAAAATGACAATGAAAATAGAGTGTTTGTTGTTTTAATGCAGGTTAGTAGCATGTTAATGGCCTGCAGAAAATTCTTAGGATTTCTTGGATATCTGAAAATGTGGATTCTTTCCTTATACTAAATAGACAAAAAAATAAAGTAATTCACCTGCTTCATGATGTACTGCAATTATTACTCCTATGGATGTTTAAACCCATAGCTACTCTCACAGTTTTATTCAACCCATTCTGTCAAGATTATTATTTCTCTGCTTACATCTCACACTGGGAATTTTTATAGTTTCCTTATTATCCTGCTTTGGGCTTTTGCTTTTTTTCCCAAAAAAAGACATATAATTAGTCTACCCTTTTCACTATAGTCATATGTTGTACCTACTGATATTGTTGACATACCACTGTGTTCATTTATTTGGATGTTTGTAGACTTCTCACAATTCCTTATTAGATATTGGTTTCCTTTTCCTGGCTCTGTAATCTGTCACAGTATTTTATTTTCAGAAGTATTTAGCTGCCTATCTTACTTTTCAGTAATAAGATCCCAGAGCTCACATCTGTATGAAAAATAACAGGTATAATGACCTGAAATGTAGACTTAAAACTCATCCTTCTCCCTGAGGAATTCCTACAAAGAAAAGTCAGTATTTCTATGTACTACCAGGCTTGTTTTTATATTAGACAGAAGCAAATGTCATAACATTTTAATAATAATTTCCTGGATCCTTCAAAATAGTAAGAAAGTCTGTCTCTTTTTTTTTTTTTTTTTGCCATTGTCTCAATTTGCACCAGATGTCATTGTTTCTTTAAACATGTCAAGTGCTTTCTAAGAGGATTGCGACTCACCATACCTCCACATCAGCTTGTTCTCCCTGCCCAAGTCTCTGTTTCCTCCTTGAAGCTGGTGAGAGATTGCTCCTAGGTCTTCAAACTGAGTATATAAATACACTCAAATCAGCTTGATGACCAAATATATTTGTCATATTTCTTGGTTTATCTTTATGAGTTCTGAACACAATCTTTCCTATTACTTATTTCATGTCTCTGACCACCTTTATAACTCTATGTTCAGTTATTTCAGTAATAAGTCAAATCTTGACTATATCAAAGTACTTCTTCTTCCTTTTTTACATCAGTAAGTCTTGTAGAAAACTAATTTTCTGACTTTAACTTTATACTGAAGTCATAAGCACCAGAAATTTTACTCTGTGTTCATATTAGACTTTCCGAAAACAAATAGAATATTGCACCAGCACAGCGATTCGAAGAGTGTACACAGTGCTTCTTGTGTGCTGAAATCATTACTCCCACATAACATTCCTACCGCATTCAAAGAAAACATAATAGCAGGAAAGCAAATGAGAAGTGAAGTCATTGCTGGTTAATTCACTAAACTCGTTGATTGAATAAAAGGGTTGATTGCAGGTGAGAGGCCTTAAAATCTCCTCCAGTTCTTGGTATCAATTCTCCTCATGCTGTGTAAGAAAAAAAAATACTACTCACTAACAAATTGTCAGATAAAAAGAAATTAACTGATATAATAAATGAGAAATTGTATTTTATGCCAAAACTGTAATTTGGCACATACTATGGGAAAAGTTAAAGAAAGTACCTCCCCACATCTGGCATGCCAGCAGGTAGATATTGTTTAAAAATGCCAGTAGGGAACAAACCTGCAGGAGAAAAATCAGTGGCATAGCATACTAACAGAGTCTGCAGGTTTCAGTGTCAGGCTTGGTGTATGGATACAGGCACAGAACTGTCAGTGCTGTGGAGTATCATGAACACAACTCATCTCTCCGCTAAAATAGAGCCAGGAGGCAAAGAGGAGATTCTATGATTCTATGACTGCGGCAGGATTGAAGAGGGGGTACCAGCAGGTCACTCAAAAGCTGCAGTCTGACTCTTAGAATGTAAAGCTGTACAGATCATGCACAGATCTACATGTTCTAAAAAATAAAAAGCCTTATGAAATCTCCGTTAATTTCTGCTGGTGCGTTGCCAACATGTGAAAAGCCTCAAAGAAAGATAGAAATTACCTTAATAGCTTCAACATGCTATCTTCATCACCTGTCACCTTCAAATAGCTGGTTAGGAGTGAAGAAAGACTCATAAAATAATAGGACTGAGAAGACTTGTGCATCTTCCTCAGAAAGGAAAACAAATTATGGCAATTGTTGCCTTTAGAACAAATATGCCCATACAGAAATTAAGCATTTGCAATAGTGCTTGCATTTATAAAGTTTAATCAGCATGCCTAAATTAACAGAGCTGCTTTGGAGGACATTATTTTTAGAAATATGCTATATACAAGTTCCAAAATGCCTTCATTGAATTTGCAATGCTACAGTTTTGATGTGTATAGCAAGAAAGGGATGGAGATAGACATACTTGACTTGCCTAAATATAGCATAAAAATGGCAACTTCACAAGAAAGAGATCTTCAACCTGATGGCAACACAGAGTGAAAACTCCTCAGTCAACTCCATTATGTTCAGTTTTCAAAGCGAGGACCACAAAGGGCCTGAGAACAAACTAAGCAAAAGAAATTTTCAGCTGCTCACAGTCAGAATCTTGTCAGTACTTCCAGACACCAGAGAAGAAGCCTTATATGCCTCTCAAGGACACAACAACTGGAACTTTAGAAGATGAAAAAATAGTGTCAAGAAAACAATAAACTTTCTAAAACCCATTTTGAAATACGTAATTTTATCCAGAAAACCAGAGCCATGGTAAAAATCCAGTGGCATGAGTATTATGTTTAACCCCAGTGGGGATCTCAGCCCCACATGGCTGCTCACTCATTCCCCCATGGTTGGATGGGGAAGAGAATTGTAAGAGTAAAAGTAAAAAAAAAACCTCATGGGTTGAGGTAAAGGCAGTTTAATAGGTAAAGTCATGCACACAAGTGAAGAAAAACAAGGAATTCTTTCACCACTTCTCATGGGCGCAGGTGTTCAGACATCTCCAGGAAAGCAGGTGTCCATTAATAGTGACTTGGGAAAACAAGCATCATCACTTCAAATGTCCCAACTTCATCCTTCTTTCCCCGGCTTTTATTGCCAAGCACAATGTCATAAGGTACGGGGCATACCTGTGGTCGTTTGGGACCAGCTGTCCTGGCTGTGACCCCTCCCAACTCCCTGTGCACCCCGACCTCCCCTCTGGTGGGGTGAGGAGCACCGAAGGCCTTGACTCTGTGTAAGCCCTTCTCAGCAATAAATAAAACATCTCTGTGTTATCAACACTGTTTCCAGCACAAATCCAAAACATGTCCACATACCAGCTACTATGAGGACCATTAACTATTCCAGAAAAGAACAGGCAAATGTGTGAGGATAAAAGCAGAAGGTCTGGTCAGTCGATGTCACATGAATGAAAAAATGCAGATGACAGAGCAAGAGACAATGAAAATACTCATCATCATTTACAGAGATTGAAACAAAAGATTTTATTTTTTTAGAAAATGCAGCTTATAGACTGCTATTCATACACAATACAATGTGTACGAATGCACTACAGAAAGACAACTACTGTCAAATATGGTGGTGCTTTTTGCTGGGATAATTACATCACTAAACTTTACTGATTTTTGTACTGGTAAAGGCCTCCATGTGTTCCATCCTGGAGACAGGAGAGCAATTTCATCATTCTCAGCTTAATATCTTCTCCATAGAAGCATCTGGATGCCAAAACCCTTATTTAAGCTAGAACCCTTAACATCATATTGGAAAGCTCAGTGTTTCTCTTTCTTCATCAAACATTTACATTCAGAGCACAGGCAATGTGCTAACAGAAATCAGTACAAAAATACAATTGCCATGTTTTGTTAGAAAATATAATGAGAGTACAAAAAAATGTTGTGATACGCTTTGATCAGGTGATAAAACAACTTGATAAAAGCAATTACACTCTTCAAATAAATCAAAGTTTGACATAACACTCTATAATAATGTATTCTGAAAAGGCAGTACTGATTATACTGTGTATAATCAGTTGGTCATATTATTTAGTTGATATTCAAAGGTAGCAAATGCAGCTTAAGAGGGAAAAATCAGTGCTGGGGTCTATGAGAGTTGGGAACACTGAGAGTTCTTCAGTTTGTGATACTACTCAATGTTTTAATCAGTAAACATATTATGTCTATTTGGATGATTGAGTAAGATCTTTGTCGGTATGTTGTATAGTTCAATGGAAGCATTTAACAGTAGGGAGAAGAAGGTGTTTTTCCACAATGTTCCAGATCTCCCGAGTACAAGGTCATAATTCAGCAAAATACATTTCAGTGCAGCACCGAGAGTGTAAGTTTTCAAATGAGGGAAACAGTGCAGACTTCAGCAGCAAAATGAGAGATTTCTTCTTGGAAAGCAGCAACTTCAGGAAAAAAAACATTATCAGAGACAACAGTGTCAATGTGGAAGCTCAGTACAGTGCCCAGTTAATGTTGTTACTGAATGTATAAAAGAATATCAAGAAGAGAACCAGATAGCCTCCGTACATGGCATTTGTAAGAATTTCAAGATTTCTTCTTCCTGTTTGAGGTGTTCAAGGAAGTTATGAATATAATGAAGAGAATTCAGAGGACTCAAAAAGTGACTCAGATGTACTACAAACTAATCCTTGAAGTGGGATGATTAGGGAATTCAATCTACTAGTTTGTTGGGGATAAAGTGAAATTACTTGATTATGCTGCGTAGATACTTAATCATAGAAATTATATTGATAGAAAAGGATGTCTTAACCTTGTAGATGAAGACCTATGAAGATCCAGTTCATGGAAACTAAAGTTAGACTTAGTAAGATGCATTGGTGAAGCTAATTAACTATTTAAACAACTTGCCTGAAGCAGCCATGGATTTGCTATTGTTTGGAATCCTTAAAAACAGATTAGATCGTTCTCCGAGGAACATATTTTAATCCAGTTTCTGGAAGAAATTCTGCAGCTTATAGAGACAGAGCACAGGGCCAGATGGTCCCTTCAAAAGGGAGTGCTGGTCCCTTCTGTTCTCTGTGTCCTTGAGCGAGAAAAATGAATCTTTTATTGTTGTGTTTTTCAGAGAAGCACCCAGAGTCAGCATTTCTAGGATTAGTGAGCTGGAGGATACTCCCTTGGCAGAGTTGCATTTCCAGTCTCATGCCGTGTCTAAATAGCAGGCAGTAAAGTTGTCTGCTTGCTCCCAGAAGCCCACATTTTGCCTACAGAGCCTACATTTTGGGAGCCGAGGAAAAATAAAAGTAAGTTATAATCTGGTTGCTAAGTCAAGCCCTGTGTTGGGAGAAACACAAACAACTTCTACTTAAAAAAATTACCTTTAGATCAGTATGTATTTTATTCAGAATATATCAAGTCTTTGCACTGTGAAAGTCTAACAAAACCATTTGTCCAAGTAGAAACATACTTTGAGTGGTAGTGTCTGCATGTGTTTCAGCGTGCAGATAGATTTTGTTTCCAATTTATAGTATACCAAGGAAGTCACAACAAGTATAGAGTTACAAAACTCAAGTATACAAATACTCCAATAGCTTATTGACTATTCTTTAAATTATTAATTATTATTAATTGAGATATTTGATTTTCTACTAAATCCTACTTTTTTTTTTTTTTTAATTGAATTGCCATGAGCTAAAAGGAACTCCTGCAGTGTTTCTTGCAGGATTGTGTGTGCTTTTTATCAGACTTTGTTCATCAGGACTGGCAGCATATTAATTAACTCAGCTGTGAATGACTCCCTGCTATTTTACTGGGTTTTGTAATTGTAAAATAAAATAAGGACCAAAAGAATAGATAAAACATTGCTTTTGCAGCTAATAAACAATAGGAAAGTTCTCCTTTTAGGATAGTCTTTTCAGTGATAGCCTCTCCGTGGATAGTCTCCATATTGTAAATTTTTGATGCCAGGCAGTGGTATTAGTTGGAAGGGGATGATATAAAGCAATACCACATCATACAGACATAAAATCTCCTAAATGTTGGAAAGCAACCCATTGGTCTGTGATTACTCCCTTTTCAGTACTCATCAAGTGAAAATTGCTCTCAGAAGAAGCCTGAAAAACAACTCCTAATGGAAGGGTAGTAGAAGCTGTGTTGCTACTATTCTCACCTTTCAACTTTTACCATACTACTAAATCTATTTGCCCATGTCGCAACATTGACCTATACCTCAAAATGGAATCAAAGTGCCATCACTATGGGCTAAAGATACAGAAAAAAACCCCACCACCCTGGTAATGTCTAGGACTAAAAAAAAAAAATAAATAAATTTCGAGGAAGCTTTTAAAAAGATTTTAGAAAGCACTTTGCCCTCTGCAATGAATATCATCCTATGTAGTGAATTCTATCACATGTAAGTGAATTCTAAACAGTATCTGAAATGCTAGACTTTTCTTATTATTCTCCTGAAAACCTCCCTAGGCTTTTCTTTTTTAAGTTATCTTGAATTTCTTTTGTTAGATTTCTTCTTATTTTCTCTCCCCTGTCCAGCTGGGAAGTCGAGTGGTAGAGTGGCTTTGTGGGCACCTGCTTTCCAACCAAAGTCAATCCACCACAAAGCCCCATTCTGTGTCTCCCTGCACCACTGAGGGGGAGAAAATAGAACTTGGGAAGGAGGGAGGTGTGGGGAGAAAGTGTTTTTAGGATTTAGTTTTGCTTCTCGTTATTCTGTTCTGATTTTGTTAGTAATAAATTCAATTACCTTCCCCAATTCAAGTCTGTTTTGCCTGTGACAGTATTTGCTGGAATGATCTCTCCTGGTCCTTAACTCATGAACGTTTCCTTGTATTTTCTCTCCCCTTTTCCAATTGCAGAGGGGAGTGATAGAGCAGCTATGGTGGGTGCCTGACATCCAGCCAGGGGCAACGCACTACATATGACAAATTGAAATATCTGTGACTCAAAGATACAACATAAATTGATGTAGGCAAGAACTAGTAAAACTTCACAGCAAGAGAAACTACATTTCTATATCTTAATATTGGTATAAACCAGTATTCTTGAAAGACCTTATAATCCATAGGAGAAACTCCAGTACCACCCTCCCCTCCTGAATCACTTAAAGTAGAATTTCACCTGTAAATCCAATTCACCTCTCATTTAGTCTACTTTTAAACAGAAATGCTTTTGGCAATGCTAGCAATTAATCCTAAAGATATATGAAGTAATTTGTTTTGTTTGTTTTATTTTCCACAGTCTTGAGAAGTACAAAAGCCATTCAACCCACTTGTTTTTCCATTCACAAGTCTGTCATGCAGCAAGAAATAGGAAAAAGAAGCTGAATGTGAAAAGTAGCAACTAATTCTCACTTTGCTAAGCTGAAAATCTGCTAATTGCCTCACAAAGCTCGGTTATCTCACTTTATTTTTCAGTGAAAACTTGACAGCAAATAACAAGTTTCAGTAAATTAATTGTATTATATTAATTGGGATACTAAGACTAATTAAAATCTTTGTGATTTTGCATTGTTTTCAGCAGTAAAAGAAATTCAGTATCATAGTTCAAACATGGCAAACAGAGACACCAGACTATAATTTTAATGTAATCAGTTAGAGTCCATTGTACAATGGGAAGCTTAAGGAGAATGTAATCCTCTTGAGCCAATATGATTCCTTTAATAAATATGATAGTGAATGCTCACATTATATGTAGTTTCAGTCTCTTGTAGGTAGTATTTTAAGTTATCTAACACGAGGAATAGTCTTCTAACCTTCACAATGTGACTTGGAGCTTGTGTATACAGCAATGTGTAAACATTCCAAGATACTTCAATAAGAGAGAATCCATTTAGTGGAAAGCAATTTAGAAATAAGGCATATCTCTTAACCTATCAACTAGAAATTGATTAATCACAATCATTGGAACATTAGGTCCCGGCCTTTGCACATCTTTACAGATTTTTATATAAGCAACTTACATGAAATAAGTCACATTTTGGTTCTCAGTGTCTGCCCACAGACAGTTGTCAAACTAGTGGGAAATTATTTAATGAATTAAAGAACTAAGATATATTTTTCCAGAATTTTTATATTTTCAGTAATCAGAGCCAGTTTAATTCCTTGAAATAAGACATTTTTTTTCTTCCCTTAAGGTTTTGATATAGCTAAGATTTTGATTTGGCGCTAAGAGTGGGACATACTTGAAGTAGTTATTTTCTTTTCTATCATTTCACTTTCTGAGCCTGATGCAGTCCCTGTGCATTCAGACTACCTCAGCCTATACAGAACAATGGGGGTATATGATCAGTTCATTCGCAAAGTATGTAGGGTGAAAAGACTCAGTCTTCATCTCTCTGAGACGGTTTGAACTTCTTTCTAACAAAGGTTCAGTTCTCATACGCCTGAGATTGAACTTATTTCTTGAGAACAAACTTAGATTGCTGCTCTGTATGGCATTCTAGAGGGAACTGATGAGATGCCTCTGGATCCCTCCTGATGCAGTCAATCAATTTCACATAAAAAGTTATGGAATACTTACTTCTAAAAGACTTGGAAAAGCCATCACTTAAGGTCTTCAGTTTTGAGGAATCAGAGAACAAATCTGCCTTCCATCACCAGCACAGAAGAATACTACATTATCAAATGGAAAATGGAATTTCTTCCATGTTGAAGAGAGATTAAGCACTATCATGAGCTGTAACTATCATGATAGCTAGGTCTCTGCTTCTGAAGAAATAAATTCTGGTATATACAAATAAAGAAGAAATTTGAAACCAAATTTTATCAGCCACAGAGTAAAATAATTTGTTTTGGAAGAACTACCTTTTCACTTTTTTAGATCTGAAGATTTTTTTTTAAACTTGTGGGGAAATTTTATTCTTTCTTAACTTCAGAACACTGTAATTAAGTTTATCTTTTACCATTTGTCTTACTGAGATGTTGAAGCCCAAATCCACTTGTTTAGGAAGTTATTTTACAATTGTCTCAATGGAATTGAGTTAGCCTCAACTCCTAAACTGTAATTGTGAGAGATCATTTTCCTCTTTCAAATTAAACTTTTGGCTTGTTCTAAACAGGAATACTGAACAGAGATAATCAAGTAATTTCACAACTTTCAGAGTAAGTGGGCTCGTGTGCATATATGAAACAATAACACTTTCTTTTTCTGATGGTTTCTTAAAAGTGTGAAAAGAAATAGCGGTTTTAGGCCTGCTGAAATTAATTTTGCTTTAAGCCAAATGTAGCTGTTACTAGTGAAGTCTAAGCATGGCTTGCTGAAAAGAATCTTATGGGAGTTGACAACCAAAGGACAAATTTCACCTACTGCAAAAAGAATTCCTGAGCTGAATCACATCCATATTTTAATGAACCATCATGTTTTCAGAAGAGTATATTTGGAGAAAGAGCCTGATGTGCAGAGATCTGTGAGATTATAAAGAGTATGTACATAGGGGGACAGGTGGGAATTGCAGATATGTATGTAAATGTCTTTATTTCCATTTTATTCCTCTTTAACATGTAATAAGTAATAAAAAAAATAGTTGGTTGGTTGGTTAGTTGATTGGTTTTTTTGCCATAGAAAAAATGAAAGATCAAAGGATAGGCAATGCGGGATTCCCACTAATTTACAGTATTGAGAAACAGGTTATTCTGAGAATATTACTGTTGATATTTCCTGTTGATATTTCTCTCAGAACCCATGGATCTATTTAATTCCACCCATATGCGTCACAGTCCTTGTATTTATTTGTTCACTTGCATCACACATGTGCTGTACAAATATACAGTAGAAATACTATAAAAGTAATGAGAACAAATGAGAAGCACTAATTTTGGACCCGAACCTGCAATAATTTTCCTGTAGAACTCTGTGTCATACAACAAACTGGGTGCAGTTAATGAACGAAATTTATGTGGTTCAGGGTTATCACTAATTCTCTTAGCTGCAATGAAATACAGGTTATTCTTAAATGTAGTTTTGTGTGTGTTTGTTTAGTATCTATAACATTTCAAATGTTCATTTTTACATTGAAATTTTTGTATCTATGAAGATAATCTGAATAAAAATATTCACTTAAAAATTACACTTTTTGAAATTAAATATATAACTGGGAATCAATGGTAAGTAATCTGTAGTACAGTCCTAGAAGAGATCACCTTCTTGATTCCTTCAGAGTTAATATTTTTATCAATAACTCAAACAGACAACATGAAATAGACCCTGATGGAGTTTTAGATGGTTTCAAAACTGAAGGAAAAATAAGTAACAGAAAAATCAGGTCCATATTAGTTCATATTTATAGCGTGGTAGATGGTAGATGAATTTTTTGTTACAGAGAAATATAGATATTGCTAACCAAGTATGTAGGCCAAAGCTATACAATTTTGAGGAACAAATGCCCAGAGAATAGAGGATGGACAAGGAGGGTTCTGAGGTATCCCAGTTAGTAAATAAATTAATATGATATTCCAAGTGGATATTTTGAACTACAGGATTAATATATCATTTGGACATGTGAAGGGATAAACACTGAGTATCTTTAAATATTAAATTTTTTTTCTTTATTTGGTCCTACCTTGACACTCCTGAAATCCATCACCAGTTCTGTCATGCATTTTGAAAAGTTATTGAAAAATTAAAGTAAGCTCACAGTAGAATCAAAATACCAAAATAAGAGATTATAAAATGTACATTCCAATGAAATACTCAGGTAGTTCAGTCTATTATATTATCAAAGATATTGTTATGAAATGTGAGGTCTGCGAATGCCTTCACTTCCTAATAGAGAAAAAACAGACACTTGCTAATAAAAAGATGCAGCTAACATCAAAAGGAAATAAGTTGCTCTTTTATTTAAAAAGTTGACATAATTGATTATTTAATGTGGTGATTCTCTGTTTTTAAATCAGGATTTTTTTTTTTTTTTAAGGTAAATAACAATAGATTTTGAACTTCTGACAAGATTTAACTCAGGTAGCTCTCACAGCACGCAGTATTTTGGAGAACAGTCCAGCATCAAAATCTGTCCTTCATTACACTTTCCCATCTGGGAAGTTAAGCTTTAATAATCAATGCATAGTAATTTAGTTTTCTCATTCTAGAAACAATTTCTATCTCATGATCTCCAGACATCATCCAATAGCCTGTACATTATCATAACTGATTCCCAGAAATATGGATTCCTTATAGATTAGAACATTATAAGTTTGCTTAAGTTTTCAAGTGTTGTACTTATAAGTAAACTGCACTGTTAAACAAGGATTAGTATTTTTTATTTATTATGTGTTATATCATTGAATAAATATAATAAAATTTTAAAAACACCACCAACCAGTAAACAGTATTACTTCCCAGAAGATTTCTATCTTAACCGGGATAATTCAGCATATAATGTCAGAGTTAAATAAAGCTTCTGAACCTCAGGGGATACCCTCCACTGTTCTGCCTACTACGGACTATTTTGTCTCCAAAGTTAAAGTTGTAAAGGCATTCTTGGTTGAATGTTTGGTTTTTTAACACTCACTGATTTTGCAAAAACAGACTTTTATTTGTGAATACTTTCCGTGCATCATACAATAAGTTTTCTGCCTGTTTAACCCAGGGTTTTATAGTGTACTCACTCTCATCATATTTGAGGATTTTTTTTTTTTTTTTGGTACTCATTCTCATGGTATTGGAACATTCTTGTTTTGGAACTTTCTGTTTCCTAAAAACAAGGAATAAAGTATGATTAGTGGTATCTTTAAAGTTACAAGTGAAGAAGTTTTTATGGGGAGGTGTAATACACTTTACTCAAGTATGCAGTCAAACTTTGGAAGAACTGGAAATGTTTTCACCTAAAGTGTTTCAAAAAGATCCATTCAACACAAAAACATATTCTAATTTACCTGATCATCTGTGATTGGGTTTCATTTTTTATCTAAACAAAGATTCACATTGGTTTTATACAAACTCATTCACCTACCTTAAAATTTCCTTTAGAGATACGTAAATGAGAAGGAGAAAATTACTATTTCAAGACAGATGAAAAAAACCATAGTTGATATCCTTTAACTTTTTTATTTCACATATTATTTTCCTTTTTACATTTCTAGTATATCTGTCTTGTTCTGTTTCAATACGTAAAAAAATTCTGGACAATTCAACTCCAGAACATCTGTTGTAGGTGTTATTTTTATTATAGCACTATCCTTCCCCCATTTTCTAATTTTTTTCTAAATTCTCTTTCCTGAAATACAAACACATTCACTCACATAAGTATCTGCATTCTTTCATCAGCCATCTGTTAATCCATCACTGAACACCAAAAAACCCATCTCATTTGTTTTTTAAATTTTACGTCCTTTCATGCAGCCTTGACTTTTTAAGAGAGTTGCCAATCTTGAAAAAAAGCCTTGAATACTGGTGAAATTTATCAGTGTAAGCTGTGTTTCTTAAGATATTTCAAGTTTGTCAAAACTTTATAAGAGAATAAAAAGTAGTTGTTTGTGACAACTTCAAAGATTGATAGAATTATACAAAGTTAGACTCATGGAAACATATATATTTAAAGATCATTCAGTCTGCTCCTCCCTCCCCCATGGGCAGGGACATCTTTTACTGCTACAGGTTGCTCAGACTCCTGTCCAGTCTCACCTTGAACACTTCCAATGATGGAACATCCACAAGTTCTCCTGGCAACCTGTTCCAGTGTCTCATCATGCTCATGATAAATAAAATTCTTTCTCAATCCCTCCTAAATCTATTTTTTGCAGTTTAAAATCATTGCCCTTTGTCCCATCACTATCGGTTCTGGTAAAATGTTCTCTTCATCTTTTTTATAAGTCCCCTTTAAGAATTGAATGGTCACAGTGAGGTCTCTTCAGAGCCTTCTCTTCTCCAGGCTGAACAGACCCAGATCTCTCTGTCTGACTTCACAGGAAAGATGTTCTGCCCCCTGATGATCTTTGTGGCCTCCTCTGGACCCACTCCAACAGGTCCATGTCTTGTGTTGAGCCCCCAAAACTGGATGCAGCGCTTCAGGTGGGGTCTCACAAGAGTGAACTAGAGGGGGAGAATCACCTCCCTCATCATACTGACCACACTTTTCTCGTGCAGCCCAGGATACGGATGGCTTTCTGGACTGCAAGCACACATTGCCAGCTCCTGTCCAGCTTTTCTTCTCTTACAAGACTGCTCCAATCATTTCATCTCCCAATTTGTAGTGATACTGGAGCTTGCCCTGACCCATGTGCAGGACCTTGCACTTGGCCCTGTTGATATTGATGAGGTTCATGTGGGTCCGCTCCTCACACCTGTTAAGGTTCCTCTGAATGGTACCCCACTCATCTAGAAAATCAGCTGCATTACTCGTCCTGGTGTTATCTGCAAACTTGTTCGGGGTGCACTCGATACCACTATCCGATGAAGATATTATACAACATTGGTTCCTCCACAGACTTTTGAGGGACAACGCTTGTTACTGGTTTCCACCTATATATGAGGCTGTTGGATGTAACTCTTTGGACATAGCCATCCAGTCAGCTCCTAGCCCAGCCAGTATTTCACACGTTATGCTTTAACCAGAGCTGGCAATTAAGCACCACACGGCCACTTGCTAACTCCTCCACCAGTGGGTTGGGGGAGGGAATTGGAAGGGTAAAAGTGAGAAAACTCGTAGGCTGAGATAAGACATCTTGATAGGTAAAGTAAAAGCTGTTGAACACAAGCAAAGCAAACCAAGGAATTAATTCACGACTTCCCATGGGTCTGAAGGGGTTCAGCCACACCCAGGAAAGCATGGCTTCATCGCGCATGATAGTGACTTGGGAAGACAAACACCCCCACTCTGAACATCACACTCTTCCTCCTTCTTTATGTACTGACATGATGTCACATGGTCTGAAATATCCCTTTGGCCAGTTGGGGTCACCTGTCCCAGCTGTGCCTCCTCCTGGCTTCTTGTACCCCCAGCCTCTTTGCTAATGGGGCAGTACAAGGAGAAGAAAAGTCCTTGATGCTGTGCAAGTGCTGCACAGCAATAATAAAAACATTTCTATATTATCTATATTCTCAACACTGTTTTCAGCCCAAATGCAAAACATTAACCCATACAAGCTACTGTGAAGAAAGTTAACTCTACCCCAGTCAAAACCAGCACATTTCATCAAAACCATAGCTTTCCAGTTTAAAGGCAGGCATATTGTGAGGGACTGTATGAGAGATCTTACAGAAATCTAGGTAGATGAAGTTCGTAGCTGCTCCTTTCTCCACTAAAGCAGTCCATCACTAGGTAAGTCAGGTACAATTTGCCCTTGGTGAAGCCATGCTGGCTGTCTCTAATCACCTCCAGTCTTCCATATGTTTTGACATATCTCTTAGGAGGATCTGTTCCATGATCTTACCAGACAAAGAGGTAAGGCTGACTAGTCAGTAACTTCACGGTCCCCCTTTTGGCCCTTTTTAAGAATGGGTACAATGGTCTGTCTTCTCCAGTCACTGGGGACTTCACATGACTGCCACAGCTTTTGAAATATCATGGTATTTTTTTGAAATATGTTTTTTCACAACTTCATCATCCAGGTCCCTCAGGATGCTGAGATATATCTCAGCTAGTCCCTAGGAGGACTTACATATATTCAGATCCGTTACGTGATCTCAAACCTGATCTTCACTTGTGGTGGTTGGGACCATTTCTAATGGCTCTTCACATAAGGCACATTTGACCACATCAGGGTGGGCATAATAAAAATATTTTGCTTGTATTATTGACTATTTTATTATTCTCAGCAGAAAACCCTACTGGTAATTATTTAAAATAATTTGAATAGTTATTTTGATTTTCACCAAAAAACCCCCAATCTTTTAAGATGGTTGCATAAACAAAAGAATAAAAAGCAAATATATCTGATAACCTCAAAATTTAATAGTAAGATTATCTCAGAACTTTAAACATTTTAATACAGATGATTAACATCATACAGTTTTGATTTGATCCTTAAGCAGAAAAAAAAAAAAAGCAAATGAAAGATAAAACAAGTACCTTGACAATAAATAACATCTGAATACTGAGCCACAAATGCAGCTTAAGAGTGGGAACATGACCAACTTATACTAAGTAAGAGTGCACACTGACTAATCTACAATAAATATCCATGTTTGTGCTCCTAGCTCATGGCAAATACAAGATAATTACCTTCAGAGTATTCCTTGTCCATTAGTGACTATGTTAACTTGAATTACATTGTATTTGCTTTGGGCTGAGTTGCATATACCTAATAAGTTACCACAGATCAGCAGATGTATGTCAGCTTTCTACTCACTGATTAATATTCAAAGCCCTTCATGTTCATGCTGGTGCAATTGAACAGCTTTTAATTGAAATTGCAATTTTCATTGAAAATCAGTATCTTCAACATACTCATGCTTTTAGTACCTATCACCGTGTTTTATGGGGTAAAGTCAATATTTAATTTTTTTTTTTCTTACTTTTCCACTATACACTGATTTATGTTTCAAAATTCTGCCATGGTAATTTACTAACTATTTTTGGGTGGTCCTCCCCTACATCAACTGCCTGCTATGCTAATCAGACTTTGGGGAATATCTTTCTAATAATTACCTATATCAAAGTATTCTAGAGGCAAGATGATCAGTGATGGAGCTTCATTGGGTTTGAAATGTTCTGAGGCCTGATATGCCACTCATGCACTAAATTTTTGAAATTTTGTTTCATGTCAGAAGAGTGCACCTGCTTCTGCTCAGGGGCACGGAGTGAATGAAGGACTTACAAACCCCCAGTGAAGCTCATCTACTTTATCAAGCAATCCTGTCAGATTTTCTGCACAGTCCAACTTCTAGTTATACAATTCCTGTGTTTCATCTCTCTGGTTCACCAGTGGGTAAACTAATTTCCTACCTAATGGAAGGATTTGTGATAGCTTAAATCTGACATGAGGCTAATGAATTGAACTAGGCTTATTTCAAAACTCATTCCAATAAAAAAGACTTTGTGACCTATGAATTGTTTTCATAGATACAATTCATCTTAAAAAGTGTATTTAGCTCAGAAAAAGACTTTGAAGCACCCTATCCAAGTCTGAAGTGACTATTTTTATTTTTTTGTTCTCTTCCCATCCCTCCATCCTCACTCCCACAGATATCTGGACTGCCTTTCACTGGTTTCCTTTCACACTTTGCAAATATTGTCTTCTGCTGTGCTCCAACTGGCAGGAATTCAGCAGCTCTCAGTGTTCACATTTGGAATCTATCCTGAGAAGATGAGGGACTGGAGGCAAGGAAAGGAGAATTGGACTGTTTTCCCTACATGCTTCTGCAGCTGATCCCACACTTCTCAAACTAATTCAGTTCTTGATTTCTGAAAGTGTCATCGCTAGTGTGATGACTACAGAGGTGCAAAGACAGACGATGTGAGCATGTTTTACAATTCCAAGAGATGTCATGGGGGAGATGTTTGCATGGAGAAAAATAACTACTAGGAAGAACTGCATGTTTGCTTTTACCAAGGTGACAGTTAACTTTGCTCAGTTTAAGAATGGTGCAATAAAAGCTGACTGTGAAATCATAATAACCTAATAAAAATACAGAACAGTATTAAATATTTCTTGCCAGATGCTCAGCTAAAATCATGTTAGTGTATGTTTTTTTCTGTAAAATCACTTTCTGTGGAGAACAGACTAAAATAAAATATAATTACTGTTCATTATAGAAGTTAAACTAAGAATAGGATAGGATAAGGACTTGTCTAGATGCAAGCAGCTGGAGAGTTGTGGTTAATAGCTCTATGTTGAGGTGGAGGCTGGTGATGAGTGGTATCCCTTGGGGTTCTCTCTTGGAAATGGTTCTCTTTAATATCTTTTTCAATGTCACAGACAGTGGGATTGAGTGCCCCCTCAGCAAGTTTGCAGATGACACAAAGCTGAGCGATGAGTAATACAACAGAAGGAAGAGACACCATTCAGAGGGCTCTGGACAAGGTTGAAAAGTGAGTCCATGGTAACCTCATGAAGTTCAACAAGGCCAAGTGCAAGGTGCTGCACCTGGGTTGGGGAAATCCCAGAGATGAGTACAGACTGGGTGATGAACCCATTGAGAGCAGTCCTGAGGAGAAGGACTTGAGGATTCTGGTGAATGAGAAGCTGGACATGATTCAACAGCGTGCACCTGTAGCCCAGAAGTCCAACTGCATCCTGGTCTGCATCAAAATAGGACTGGCTAGCAGGTCAAGGGAAGTGATTCTTCTTCTCCATTCTGCCCTTGTGAGACTAAAGCTGGTCCTCAGCACAAGAAAGATGTGGACCTGCCAGAGTGGGTCCAGAGGAGGGCTAAAAAGATAATCAGAGGACTGGATCACCTCTCCTATAAAGACAGGCTGAAAAAACTGGGGTTGTTCAGACTGGAGAAGAGAAAGCTCTGGGGACACCTCATTGCAGCCTTTCAGTATTTAAAGGGGCCTTTTTAAAAAGATGGAGAGGAAATTTTTAAATGGGCAGATAGTGTTAGGAAAAGTGAGAATGGTTTTAAACTAAAAGAAGAGAGATTTAGATTGGATGGTAGGAAGAAATTCTTTATTGTGAAGATGGTGAGGCACTGGAATGGATTGTGCAGGGAAGTTGTAGGTGACCCATTTCTGGAAGTGTTTAAGGCCAGGTTGGATGGGGCTCTGAGTAACCTGATCTGGAGGGTGGCATCCCTGCCCAGGGAAGGCAGGGGAGTTGGAATTAGATGATCTTCAAGATCCTTTCCAACCAAACCATTCTATGATTCTATGACTGGGACAAGAAGTCTAAGACTGGTTGACCCCAGTCAGCAGCCAAGTGCCCACAGAGATGCTTACTTTTTTCCCTCTTCTGAAGGTCAGTGAGAAAATGGAATGAAGGCAAGAAAACACATGGATTGAGATAAAGGCAGTTTAATAGATGAAGCAGAAGCTATGTTCACAGGAAAAGAAAATATTAATTTACTACTTTCCATCAGCAGGCACACGTCCAAGCCATTTTCTGTCAAGCAGGGCCTTGGCACATGTGACAGTTGCTCGGAAAGGCAAACAACATATCCACAAATGTCCCCCATGCCTCTTCCTCTTCCAGAGCTCTTATTGCTAAGATCAATGTCAGACTTCATGGGATATCCCTTTGGTCAGCTCAGGTCAGCTGTCTTGGTCAGCTGTCTTCCTCCTTGTAATTTTTTGCTCACTCCCATCCTACCAGTCAGCGAGAAGGAGGAGGCAGGGCAGAGTGAGAAAAAACAAAAAAGCTTAGATGCTATGCAAGCACTGAAGAGCCGTAGCAAAACACTGGTGTGTCCTCTACACTGTTTTAGTCACAAATCCAAAGCACAGCACTATTCAAGCCGCTATGCTACAAGTTAACTTCATCCCAGTCAGATTCAGTATTCTTCTGCTCTACTTAAATTCCCCTTGTGATATTAGCAACCTAATCCATTTATTACACACTGTTCTGACAGGTGTAACTCTATAAAACCCTGTCACACGTTACAAGCTCAGTTCTACCCTTTTGGCTGCCATCCGAAGAAAGCACATACTTCACAGAAGATTAGCACATCCCCTCTGAGGTGAAATTCTGGCACAGTTCCCACTCAGTTTAGTATATATGTCTGTATTATTTTTGCACTAGGAATTGAGCACTGCTTCCTGAGCCAATGAGTGTGTCTTGAACATCTACAAAGCAAGTGCTACCTCAAACAGGTCATGTGTATTCATATTGTGTCGACTTTGACAAGAAAGATATGTAGTTCTTCACACTATGAGTGTGAACAGTAAATCTGTCTCATACACCAGTGGGATAGGATTCAGGCCTAGGTTCAGAAACGTAAAGTTAAGTTTATGTGCTGAGTGTCTTAATTCCCAGTACAGTCAGTGGAGACTTAGGGATTTGTTAATTTGCCTAGTATCATACGAGATATGTACCTGAAATGCCCTAATGGGACAGGAAGGTAAGGACCCAGAACATATGGGAGCTGCATCCTTTAGAGCTGGCAGATGGAGGTCAGCATGAAGCATCCAGAATGCTACTAGATGTCATATTTAAGCCACTAAATCTAGTTCCTACCATCAACTGAGACAGGAGAGCTACTCAGTGGTACAGGAACTGATTCATTTCCTAAACATTCATGACTGGAATGCCATTTTTGGTACTCTGGGGTATCTGAAATATCTGAAGTGGGCTGACAGTTTTGAAATACAGAGTGACAGATGCAGCAGATAGAATCAAATCTGTGGGAAACACAAGTCCTTCTTAGGAGCAGAGGCCAGACAAAACACAATATCAGACAACTACAGACCGCATCAGCAACAAAATCTAAAGCCTGCTATTTGTTCATTATATTCAAAATCTTGTAATATAAGAAAAGAAACACACATGAAAGTTTATCCAGGATACGGTCAGGCAAGACCTGTAGCACATCAAGTGTGATTACAGGGTTCTCAGGATAATGGTCAAAAGCTTGGGGGCTCAGGAGGATTTTTTCCTCAGTTGTGCTGGTGAGGGCAAAGGGCTTTACATGGAGTAGATGGAGCCTGATTGTCAACACTAGTGGGGAAACTGGTACTAAAATTAAAGACTTGGTTCTTACAAGCATAGAACCTCCTCTGAGCATTGAGGACTGTTAAGTAGCAACAAGACCAGGAGGGGCAAAATCTTCTTTGCAAACAGGTAGGTCAAACTGGTGAAAAGGATTTTAAAACAGGAACAGTGGAGAAGGGAGATTATGACCCGCAATCAAATGAGAAAGTGGTGACCCAAGTTGGAAAGCAAAGGGTGTTGGGTAATGTGGATGAGAGAAAACTTGTAATCAATGAAAGAAGACCCATCTTGAGTGCATGCACAAATATGGAAATGCCAAATAACCATCTTAAACCATCATGACAGTGCAGGTTCTCATACTTTTTTTTCTTTTTCTGGGAAATGTGCATGACTGTGTCTGTGTGCTAACGCACAGAGTGTGGGGACAATCAGGCGGAATTAGATGTTTGTCTGCATGGAATGCATGGAGCTCTGCTAGGGATGGATGCAGAGCCAAAAAAGAGATTTTATGGGTTAAGGTTAATGTAACATGGGCTGGTTTCCACTACAGCTCATATGATCAGGAAGAAGAATGAAATGATATTTTCTTCAGACAAATGAAAGAAATCTTATGTTCAAAGGGACTGGGCTAGGTGATCTCCACAACTCCTTTCTAACATCTACATTTCTATGATCTGTGATTCTATGAAGGCAAGAACTTATTGTTAATATAGAAAAAGTCTTTACGATCTAATCAACATGCAACAGCAAGTTATCCTTAATCTAAATACAACAATACTAACGGTTCTATTGAAAATTATTTAATTATTACAGAAAAGCTTAATTAATAATGTAGTTGAATTAATTATACATAAAATGTCTTAGTATCTACCCTTTTCCTCTGATGTTTTGTTCCTCCCTCTAATATCTTCTAATTTGTGAGGTCAATGGAGAGTTTTCTTCAAGAATAAGGAGTGGTGTTATGAAGAGGCACCAGTATCCCCAGTGTTTTTCTAAAAGACCAGTGATACACTTGATTAGGTGTTTCTTCTTCTCAGTTTACTTATGGATATTGCTGTCAGGCCCTGAACAAAAAAAGAATTATGTGGGAATCTCAGGCAGTCCTAGAATTCCTGCAATGCCATACATGTAGGAGTCTCATAGTACCTGTACTACTAAAAGAATAAAATTAAAATAAAGCACATTTATGTTTATATGAGCAGAAATGCCTGTCTCTTGATGACTGCTTAGAAGCATTACACACCCTGCCAAAATAATGGATATGTCCTTTTCACACAAGACGGAGCAATAACCAAAAAATGTCCTTCACTATCCTATCCTGCAGCACAGATATAAAACTTTAATCTCTCACATTGTAGAAAACCAGGTTGTCTTACACTGAATGGTGTATCTCACTGAATAGACAGTTGTGTATTCACTATGTCTCTCTGTGCTCCAAACCTGAAAGTCCCTGAGGCAACCTGAACTCTGTAGGGAGCTCAACCTCGCCTGTATTTTTTTTATTCAACCGGATCAGTTCCATTCAGTTTGCACAGGCTTGAAGCAAGCTACTTTTCTTTCTGTGTTGTAGCTGGGAGGTCACTTGTTTGGAGCTCATAATCAATTCAATTACCTGTAACATGGACAAAAAAGACCCTGAAACTCTAGTGCAAAGCAAGAAGACATGGATACCTCCTAATAAACAAGCAGATAATGGGATTAATATTTTATTTAAATTGAATCTTTACTTCAACACAGTATTACTTTTTATTTTGAGTGGTTTTATACAGTGAGAGTTCTAAAAAGATAGCAATATCAATTGGTGTGTACTTAAGGTCTGGCAGCCTAAACCTGGAAATCAACATAGATTGTAATACATCTCCTTGTTGGCTTACTTTTTATTCTTATTCTTCTAATTTTTTGAACATTATCTAAAAGTATTCAAACACGCCTACCACTAACAGTCTTTATATATATGAAGCATATTCTTTAGCTTTTCATTAAACCATAAGAAACCTTATACTTACCTTGGCCTGGATGAATGTTTGATCCAAATTTTCTGAAAGCTTCCTTTACTCAACAAGAAAAAAACAGTTGGAATGAAATAATTTTTGAAACGGAAAAGAATAACACTTAGTTGTGAAAATTTTGAAATTATTTGTCTTGACCTTTAAAAATTCCCTTAACCTTCTCCTTTTTTTTTTTTTTATCTTTCCAGTTGAAACTATCCACCTAAATGAAAGACTACTTGAGCTAACAATAGATAATGAAGCCACTGCACTGGACCGGGGAAATATCTTTATCTGACTGAATAATAAATAAAATGTAATTAAATAAAATCTTTCCCATCTTTTTGTCATGAACTTTCTTATACATGGGTAAAAGAAGAATCTACCAGGATTTTGTCACACATAAACATGCAGATTCTGAGATCTGCATTTAAGTCAGCAATTTTATGAATGTGATTTGATCCAAGAAGAAAAATAAACTATTTGTCCTCAGCTTAAGCCATTCTTCAAAATTTGAAAAAGGAATCTCTTTTTGTGGGGCAGAAAGTTAAGCTTATAGGGTTTTAGTGTGGATACACATTGTCATTGTTATTTTAAAGTATTTTGGGGGAGGGGTTGTGGGAGTTGTCTTAATAAATAACACTTGCTATCTCAAACAGGAAATCTCTTCAGAAAATGTTTTACTCCAGAGAAGATAATTTTTTAAACATCAAGAAACTAGAAAATGTAAAAATAGATTCAAACTAAGGATGGATGATGTATGCAGTGTAAAGTCTGTGATCCCTACAGAGCTTAGGAAATGGAACAGCACAATATTATGATTATTCTTGATCAGTATATTATTTATGTTGAAAGTTTGAATCAGATCATTCACGATCCAATAAAGTTATACCATTATGAGTAACATCTGGTCACTATCATTTAGGTAATTCATGATACTATCATAAAAAAAATGTCATCAACTATGGTAAATTTTCAGAGGGTCTATTTCTTTCTCAGACTGAACCTGCCCTAGGTAGCTTTCATCTCATGGTGGACGTTTCTGCTTGTCTTGGTATAGAATGAAATTCCACTGATTAAGGAAAGAGAAAGGAAACATCATGTATCTCTTTTCATTTACCATGGAAAATGGTAGGAACAAAAAGGCCTTGTACCAATTTCTAAACTTGGGTGGAGTAGCACAAATACAGAAGTAAACCAGAACACAAGGCACAGTTCTACTACTGAAACCATTCCCTTGCTTCAGAGCTACTGGCATTTAGCAGGTTTTTTTATCTACATTTAAGAATCATAATTTTCCCAAGATATAAGAACATTTCCAATCGTTTTTATTTTAGATTATTTCACCTCCCACATACAGCTAACTCCTATCTCATTAGTTAAAAGTTTGCAATATGTTCTCCTCCTCCCTCTGTAGCAAACTTCTACACCAAAAAGTGTAAGCTACTTTAGCTTCCTTCAACAATGACCTAGAATTTTCATTTGAGTTACCTTACAGAGAGTCAATAATGAGGCAGTATTTAACTCCGACCTTAGTTTTAGACTCCAAAAATCCTGAGATCTTCTTATGAAATTCCATAAAAGCTGCAATTGTAGTTTCTGACCAATTTTACCAAAAGCTAATACTGATCCTTTATTTTCTCCAAAAATTAGGTAACTATATCTCACATTAGTCAAGTACCTCATACCTCTAGTTTTGGTTTTTAAGGTTGTGAGGTTTTGTGGGTTTTTTGGTTTGGTTTGGTTTTTACCAATTCATTTCTACTCTGCTCCTACTCTGGCACAAGCTGAAAGTACAGGGGTGGTGGTAACTGTCCTTTACACAGAGAAGACAATTTCTTGCCCTATCCATATTTCAATGTCTTTTGTTTTTCTGTTTTGACAGAGATGACATATTCTCCTTCAGAGGGAAAATTAGGCCTTTGGACTCATGTGATGAAACTCAGGGGAATTGTTAAGACATGTCACAGTGTAGATTAAGCCTTCTGTTTGATAAAAGTCAACCTAAAGGTCTTGCCTGCTCAGTTCACTTTGCTCATGATGCTTTCCCTCATTTTATGCTGCCAGGAGGAATGCATTATGCTCCCTCAATTAAGGTCTTAAACAAGGGGCCATTTATGGTGTTCATGTAATCTTTTAAATTACATCTTTTAAGTGCTTTGTGATCCTTTTTATTTATCTGAGTTCCTTTAAGAATGAAAGGCTTCAAATGAAAGAGTGAGGAAAGAAAATTCTGAGTATATTTTAAGAGTTTTATTCATACTTCTCAGTAAAACGAGATGGAAGAATGAAAATGCAAATATAAATGCAGATATGTAGGATTCCTTTTAAAAAAGCAATCCAGCTGTAATCCATTGGTCTTTGACTTCTCCATTCTCATTTCTGAAACCTTTTCTTGTTTTATAAAATGAAAGACATGCTAATTTTTTTCTTTGATAAATAAATTTCATTACTGCTGGTAGAACAAAGAATGACAGGCGCATAGACTATGAAGAACCACAATTTGAACATGTAGAACAAACAAACATTGGATGAACAAACACTTTTTTTTTTTTTTTTGTGTGGGAGTTTAATTCTCTCCAGGATCTACAAGAATGTGCCATTTTTGCACAGGTACCATGAAAGTCAATCATTTTATAAAATAATAACTGCAGCTAATGAAGAGCAGCCATAACTATACAGAACAATCAGATATTTATTTTCACTGCTGTTCCTAAACTAATGACAACATGGAAAGCATTTTCAGTTCTCTTAAGGAAAATGAAATCTACAGAAACAATTGGGAACATCAAGCATCCTTGAAATAAAAAGCTAGAACACCATGGAGGAGAATTATTTTAGAAATCTTATTAAGTTTCTTTGTCAAAGACTGATAAGATAGTCAGTGATCCTATACAACTTTTATGCCTTCAAAAAAAAAAAATGATTACTATCCAAACTTCAGTATGGTGTAGGACATGGTAGGGCCATGGAGACATCTGAAGAATCTCTCATCATCTCTTTATGCCCTCTCCCAGAAAAATCACCAAAAATCTATCCAATGCAAAGCCATGGCTTTAAAGATTGTCTGGGAGAAACAAACTGTATTGCTTTGAAGACAGCATTTACAATGCTGTCATACTCTCATTATTAGATAACAATAAAGTTGTGCTAAATCACTGGAAACTTAAAGCTTCTTTCCAAGAGATTTCTCCAATTTCCAGTTTTGACCTCATTTCTTATTCAGTACTGCAACTAATTACCATGAATTCCTTTGGTATTCACTGTAATAGCACTAATTATAACAGAATTGTTTGGTATTCATTATAATAGTGCTGATCATAAAAAAAATATTTGATGTTTATAAGGACGTCACATGTATTTGCTCAATATACAATCATAATTTAGCATCTGTAAAATATTAGTGATTAGAAACATAAAGTTAAACTTCAGCTATACCTTGGAAGAACTAAATATGTGCTTACTATAATCAAAGGGGTGGAAGACTCAATACAGTTTATTAGAATGGATTTTTTCTGTAATCAGCCTTATTAAGAAATTCAAAACAATTTTGATGTGTGTTTAGATAACTAGTATAAGTTTTTATTACAAAACTCAAACAGATTTTCATAATTCCATGGTGATCAATTCTCTTTGTACTGCACAAGAGCTGTAACTTTGGAGGCCTAAGTATGAATTTTAAAGAAGAGTCAGCTTTACGCTGTTCACTAAGAATTCAGATTCAGGCATTGAAATAAGCCCTTTTAGATGTTTCTAAAGAAGGATTGATTGTGTATACAGAGAGAAAGTGTTCACAGCTTTTATCTAACAAATATATAGCAGTTTCAGATCTTTCAGATCTTATACTTTCATCTCATGCCTTTTCCATAGTGTTTAACTGGTGCATATCAGGATAGTTATAATAATATCTGTGGTAAAATAGCAATACAAGAAACTAATGTATTAATTGATATTGTAATATAATATATGAACAGTGCAAAATGCACTTAAATATAACTAAGAAAACCTTATATATAATAAGAAAACCTTCTTGATTGTGAGAATAGTCAAACACTGGAACAAGTTTCCCAGAGGTGTTGTGATGTCTCCATCCTTAATGATATTCCAACCTCACTGGACCTGGCCCTGAGAAAACAGCTTGACCTGAAACAGTTTTGGGCAAGCAGGTTAAACTAAAGACTACTGGGATCCCTAGCACCCACTAAAATTCTTTTATATGTAGGGTATTGGCAACTTCTCTTGCACAAAATATTTTTTTTTTTAATGTGGAAATAAAACGAAACAGGGCATCTTCCAAATTAGCTAAATGAATTATCTGGAACATGCCACATAGTAAGTCACTGTTTTCCCTTTCATGTAAGTTCATGTTGCAAGTTTAAAATCAAGCTGCACATTCCTCCCAGTTTGTTTACAGAAAGCAGTATTTTGAAGAGCATGCTTATAAACAGGATTAGAAGTCCTGTTTTAGAGTACTTAGTTGGTCTTGGAGTATTTCAGAGGTACTCTTATAAGACTGAAGAGGGAAAGAGAATAACATATTAGCAAGGTGCTCACATGAACACCCTCTAATTATTTCTTTATTGCATACCATAGCCAAATGTAGTATCAGTAATCAGTAGCTCTTAAGAGACCTCAATGTAATATTTTTTACATGTGTAAACAAGGAAATGACTCAATACTCACGATGTTTATGATGCTGGTAGTGCATAAAACTCACACTACAATAATATTTTATGGAAAAACTGACTAGAAGTTATTGACCTATTGGATGAACTGAATGTTATTCCAAATTTATTTAGAAAATGAGGGGACAATACTGAGTCTGATCACATATCTGTTTAAAGAAAAAAAAAGAGAAAAAAAAAAGCAAATGAAAGGCATCACTTTATCCAGTGATTTATCTGATGATCTTTCAACCTCAACAACACAGGATGGAATCTCTCTTGTATCCCTTTTAGCATCCCTGCTCTACTAAATATCAAATGAGACTTCAAAATAATTTCTTCGCCTTTTATATATACCTCTTCACCTTCCCCTGGGATATAGAAGTATCTGTATTTTCAAAACCACCTTCAGCAAGCCTGACTTGATAAAAACATTCAAAGAATCAATAATGGAAATGATGGGACAGTTGTTATTAAATAGTTGTTCTCTCCTAATAGTCAGCATATGATTTCACAGTGTGACATCCATGCTTTTCATGAAACTATAAGAAAAGATTTTCAATTCTGTTTTTTCAACAATCAACTACCCTATCACTATCATCAGTGAATCATCAGGCTGGGTACAAATCCTGTTTATGAATTTTGAATGTCATAAAGCCAAGAATAATCCATGACTCCAAGAAAAAATGTGATTGTCACACATATACTTGAACATTACTTATAATTATTCCCCATGTTTCTAGAATAGATGAAATCTATTATATACATAAAGATCATCTCTGAATAGATAGAGGTTTTTAGAAAGCCTTAGGTCATTATTATATTTTCAAATATATTTTCATGTGTGTCTCAATATTAACTTTAATAATACTGATTCATATGCTGTGGCTTATAGTTTCAACAGTTGAACTACTACAATGGTCACAAGACCATAATGGAGTCACAGTATCTACAAATTTCAGTCCTCTAAGTTTTCTAATATATACTCTGTTCTTTCCATGCTTGTGGTGGGTTGAATTCAACAGACACCAGTGTCCACCAAGCTGCTCTATCACTCCCTGCCTCAGCAGGACGGGGAAGGGATAAAATAGGATGAAAAAAACCCTCATGGGAAAAGATAAAGGCTGTTTAACAAAGCAAAGAAAAATGTCACATGTAAAAGCAAAGGAAAACAAAACCTTTATGTTCTCTACTTCCTAGCAGCAGGTGGTGTTTGACCACTTCCAAAGAAGCAGGGGTTCAGGACACATAGAGGTTGCTCCAGAAGACAAACACTGTAAGAACAAATGCCCCTGTTTTCTCCTCCTTTCTTATAGTTTTTATTGCTGAACAGATGTCATTTGATATGGAATATCCCTTTGATCAATTTGGGTCAGCTATCCTGGCTATGACCTCTCCCAGGGTTTTGCCCACCCCCAGCCTACTGGTAAGGGGGAATGCTGGAGAGACAGTGCTGATGTTGCACCAGCACTGCTCAGCAGCAGCCAGAACACTGGTGTGTTATCAACACCTTTCCATGTACCAATGCAAAGTACAGGACTGTGGGGGATGCTATGAGGAAAATGAACTCCATCTCAGCCAGACCCAATACAATGTTCTCTGTTATTGATTTTCCCTAGTGTTAGTAAGAAAGTGAAATAACCCACATATATGAAAGCAACGTAGTCAGCTATATAATGCTAAAAACAGCACAGAGAAAACAGGGGGTAATTAAAACACAGAATTCCCCTTGCACTGGCAAATGATTAAAAGCTGTGTTGTGGAAAGAACAAAGATAAAGGTATTCCTAAGAAATGAGCAAAAGATGATTCTGCGTGTTACACTAGAGAATATTTTATCTGTAAGTAAAGACTATCCTGCTAGTAATGCCATGCTAACAGGGGTGTCTGGCATTTTTCTAAGCAGTCCCTAGGAATGGATGTTAGATGTGTGAGAATACAAAAATATTGATCCCCTGTCCAAGATTTTGTACTAAAATCTCAAGGCGGTATTTGTTTTTGAAAGGCTTCTGGTTGGCTAGTCAGAAATCAGCACTCTTTATTGAAATGGTGTCATTTTTTTCATTTGGGATGTGATTCTTGTGATTTGCTCTTAGTGCCTGAAACTGAAGTTTGCCATTTAAATGAAAAAATCTGAAGTTAGACATCCAAATTCTCTCAAATATTCTGATTTAGTAAATGGTGAGCTGTTATAGAGTTCCCTCTTGGATGATGTCGAGGGAAAATTCTAGCTTCAACCAAGCCTTCTTCTATACACTACCATGACATGGAGCCAGACTAAAAGTATTGCTCAGGTCCTTGAGGCTTCTAAGTACACCTTCCCAATTCTACAATGAAATAAAAAGTTATCTCCCTTCTGTGTTCATGTTGTTTGCTAAATAAAAACCTAAAATTTATACCACTCAGTGAAGTGATTCTATTTTTTTTGGCACTATCTCAACCTAAATTTTCCCATGATGTAGATCACAAAGAAATAAACAAATCTCCATATGAAAACTCAAGGACTGACAGTCTTAACATATTGGATAATTCCCTGGTTAAAGTACAAAAATAAAAACAAAAAAATACTTATATTAGAGCACAGTAATAGTAAAATCAGCACCTGAATTTGCAACAGAAAACAAAATGGAAGCCACCATGTAACATGATCATGGGTGAAATCTATACTTCATCCTTAAATTCCACTAAGCGAGCACAAAGCTAGCTACTGTGCACTGGCTAAAAAATGTAAGGTGTTCATTGATGTGTACTATATTTCAGCAACACACTCTGAATTTTCCAAAGGAGGGTATTACTTTCATGAAGTCCACACTTAAAAGAAAGGTCACTAGGATTAGGTGACTTTACTTTCTTTGATGGTAGGTTTGAGGACCTCAGTCTCATATTTCATAGTTTTTTTCATCTCTATCATGGGGTCTGGCATACTTTCTAAAACAACAAGCTTCTCAGACATGGGGTTGTAAAATCAAAATATATAAAAAATAATTTTAAAAAGGACAACAGGAAAGAAACTAAATATAAAGTTAAGAGAGGGCAATGCTTCAATTCAAATCATTGAATTATCTCTATTATCTCTAAAAGAATAACTACCACTTTTGCTTACTGCCTTTTCTCAGTCCAAAGCTTTTTGCCCACTTGCAGTTTGATTACTGTCAATTTTACTCCAGTGAAATGAAAACACTGCATCACAAATCAGGTGAACCTACATGATGCAATTTTAGGGTTTAGCAATGATCTGCACTGACTAAAAACAGGTGCTGTAATCCTTATGAGATCTTCTTTTAGACTGGCTTCACACATTCAAGCACTTGACAAAAACTCAAGACCTTTGGTCTTAGTGATCCCTGTAGGCAACCATGAAACCATACAGTATTGACACCAGGCCACTTCTCAGCATGAGAATAGAGGTCAAATGCATGTGGATTTATGTATTTAAACCCCCCCAAAAAAACAAAGTATAAAAATTTCTGTAATTTCAATTTGGATTAGTCCATTAAAACTTGTCTCTTCAATTATCCTCCATAAAGGGCTTCCATTACAGGTTGATTTCAGCAGTCTGGGACCTCAAACATCAAAACTGGATGAAAAAACAGCTGTTATGTTTGTCACATTACTAAACTTCTCAAAAACTAAGGCATTTAATTATTAACCTTTCCTTCCATTTATTCTTAGGAAAGTTGGTTGAATAAAGGTGTCAATAGTTTGAATGAATCACATTTGTTTTTTGACAATTTGTGCTGTGACTTTGTCAGGTTTATCATTTTTACACAATATCACAAGACAGCCTAAACTGATACACTCAACTCTTGAGTTTTCCACATTTCAAAAAGCTATTCTTCCTTTATAGACCTCATTTGGAACTCGACCTAAGCTAGTGATTATTTTCAAGTTTTTGGGGGAAAAAAAGAATTTCTCAGCTTGCTCATTCTCTCCCGATGTATTGTGGCAATATCTAACATCCAAGGCTGCTCAGTAGCCCCTGTTATGTTAAATAGCGGGTGCATCTTAGTGTGTTATGAGAAATTGTACTGCATAATTTTGGAACATATTTTTTCTTTTCATGGTGTCACTTGGATATGGAAAGATTGTCCATGGAATACAATTCTCACTAGCAATTTATTGTACTATGCGCTTGATTCAGTAGTACAAGCAGAGACGCTTCAAGGCTGCATAAAAAAGAGTATGTTCCCACATGACTCAGTTGCCTAAACCAGAGCAACATAGTGCCTTTCAGATGTATATGGACATATATCTTTAATTTCTTCAGCCAGTTCAAAAGGTTTTAGGTCTCCAGAAGATCTGTCATATCTTCTGGCCTCTTACAGATATTTCTGTTCTAGTAAAATATTTCAAATGGCAGTATGTGTTTAATCTTAAACAACAGATCATTACCCTGGGAGTCAGCTCCTTATTCAAACTGATACTTTACAGACCTAATGTAAATTCTGTAAAATATTTATGTTCTGTTCTGAGAAGCTTCTAAATAAATGTAAAATATAGATAAATAGAGGATATATGAAAATTTTAAAAAAAAACCCTACTGATTGCAAAACATTTCCAAACTTTAGTGGTTAAAGCAACACACTTACTAAGGATCCTTTTGATGTCACAGACCAGATCAATAAAATAACTACATCTTTTTCTTCATAAAAACTCAGGCAAAGTTTTGCTCTTCGATGAAAGTGTCTTCAAAAAAAGAAAAAGAAAAAAGGAATTGCAAATGCAAGTGTTGTATTCATAACAAAATATGACAGAGGTAAACCAGAGAGAACTGTGCTTAGATTTCATTTAATACTGCATGGAAATAATACTCTTCCTTAGCATTTGGAATTTTCAGTGGCTTCATGCAATAGTTTATATATAAGATATCATGGTCAGGTATCATATTTGTGAGTTTTCCTGTCCATGCTTAACAACACTGGAATGTGCCGAGGGACATCAGGAGACAAATAAAGCTTATTCATTTCTGAAAGAGGGAATATACTATTAATAGCACTTTCTAATATTAAAATGACTGAGAAGGGCACTGAGGGAAGTTGCAAAGGCAGTAAATAATCATATCTACTATTGAAGGAAAAGATGCAATCTGTGTGGCTAGGAAATACAGGAGGTATTCTCAAAGAAAAATGGCATAGTTCCAGGTTTAGTGGTATCTTCAATTTCTGCCTGTGTCTTTTTGAGTCTTCTTCCAAATAACATGTCTGGCACCTGCATGTCTTGAAATGGTATCACATGTTCCATTCCATTTGTAGAAAGCGTTTTGTATTTATAGCATTTCTCTAAAAATTAGTTTCTTCAACCATTTGTTTTTGAAGCTCCTAGAAACTACAAAAAGTATGAAAAGCGATACCTATTTTTTGTTTTGTTTTGTTTTTGTTTGGTTTTTTGTTTTTCTAAACTATTTATTTCACTACGAGAATATAGCAAAGAAAGAAATGCTGAAATAAAACAATATCTACAAAATTGGTATGATTTATGTAGGCATAAGTATTTGACGAATGCTTTTTATGTTTCCTTAAAATGAATAAATAAAGTATGTACTTTCTGGATACGATCTATTTTATTTCAGTGTCTATAGTTAGATTAACTGAATGTCACAAACTTAAAACTTTGGTCTGCCATGAGATCCCCAACTCATGGCCGCTCCAGACTCCTGAGAAAACAGCAATACTCCACTTCTTTGCAGTTAATATCTTTAATTATCCTTGTCTATCTTTTGTTTTACTTGATTCTATCAGCTATTCTGCCTTTTCAGAAAAGAAAAAAAACACACACATATACAAAAAAAGGAGGAGCACACAGTGCAAGTAATTATCAGTACTATAGAGCCATTAAAAACAAAGGTGAAAAAGTTTTCATGATTGACAATACAAATATTCTTAATGAAGGCAGAGTCTTACAGGGAGGTGAATTAATAAATACAGTAGACTTCACAATAACTATAAGTTCCTATAGTCATGCTGATTTTTTTAAGAAGATCCACCCCCTCATGGATTTTGGAAGGAACTATTTAGGGCTTTCTGGATACTAAATATTTTTAACAACTAACTTATTTATTTGGGATGCTATTGAGAACTTATCTTCACCTTTTGTACTGATTCAATGTTTAAACAGTTCATCAAGCATTCATATTTGCTATCATCATAACGTTTATAAATGTCTCTGCTTTTTTCAACTCTTTAGGGTTTAGGTACTTTTCATAGGCCACAACAGCATTCTCTGAAGCTCTGATCTCCTCCATTTCTGTGCTCACATAATGGTACAACAGTGTGAAAGCATAAATCTGTTTGTTTCCTGTTCATATTGTTATTAAGACTTTCTTAGGAAGGTTAGAATTCAGAAACTAAATATGTTTTTCATCCAGTTGTGCACAAAGTATTTTTTGGAGGGGGGATATTTTAAAGTGCTTTCCTTCAAAATAAGAAATGTCAAAAAGCCATTTATATTTTAAAAGTTACATTTAGACAGCCACAGAGCAACTCCATAAAACAGTACGATCAGCTTTTGGATTTCCTGTTGTATACTTAATGATCTTTCTGAAAGAAAGAGTCAGAGTAATACAGTCACAGATTCTTTGTTCTCAAAGCTTTAAACTTTCAGATTTGCACTGTCATAATTAAGCCTAAATGGAACCTGGGGCTTCACTGAAATCAGAAAGAATTCAGGCATTTCTGACAGCTGTTTTTCCATAGATATTGTTGTCCCGCTGTAATTTCTTATACATTTAAACTAGTACATACAAAAAAACCCAAACCAAACCAAACCAAATCAAACCAAAACAAACAAACAAAAAAAGATTTAGCATATGTCTGTTTATAAATATCCAGATATCCAGACTTTACACTAGAGGTTTTACAATTAAATGTCTCTGACATTTATAATTGATTTCATTTATAATGAAATCAAGAAAACCTCAGCAAGAAAAAAAAAATGAAAA